>CBVK0100154044.1:0-29737 GCA_900067695.1 Picea abies
ATTATCTATTTCAATATATTTTTTCATTATTATTAAATGAAAATTTTCATTTCCCAATTTTAACGATTACTTTTCATTATTTAGTTAATTTTTTCTTTTTCATTTGACTGTTCTTTGTTCACTTGCTCTCCAATTTTATAAATATGAAACTCAACACTCTTTTCTACTATACTAGCTTTTTATGCCCTTGATGATGGGTGGAGTGTTCACTAGAAACGTTGGATGTTTTGAAACCTCATACATAGTTGGATGTTTCGAAACCATTATCCCCTCTTTGCATTTAATTAACTTAATGAATATTTCTAATTTTTATTCCATCATATATTATTATTATTTCTCCACTAATTTGACCACTTATTTCAATATATTTTCTCATCACCATTAAATAACATTTCTCATCTCCTAATCTCAACAAGTACTTCCCATTATTTAGTTAATTTTTTTTATCTTTTCCTCAACGATCACTTGCTCTTCTATTTTATAAATATGAAACTCAACACTATTTTCTACCATATGATTTTTTATGTCCTTGATGATGGGTAGAGTGTCCACTTGAAATGTTGGATGTTTCGAAACCTCATACACAATTTACTTCCAAAAAAATTCTCCAGCGTGATTGTAATATGCAACTAACCACTTTATAAAAAAAAATGTTGAATTAAGCAATACATTTAAGGTCACAACCAAGCTAGACACCAAATTGATTTATAATGCCCCCTTGTTTGTGGGACAAGGGACCCCCTTCTCGCCATGATTTGACTGATAAAGTCTAAAGAGGTATACATACCCTACCCCCCTTTGGATTTGAACATGTGACCTCTTAGGAGGAAACACATGTTCTTAACCATTAGGCCCACTTTTTACATTAATTCCATTGAAAATCCAAAAATACCTCAATCATATTTTTCTTACACCCCAAGGGGACGTATAAAGGTAGACCCAATGCAATGAGTTTTTGACAAGTGATTAGTGGTCTACGGAAGTTATAGTTTATCAACAACTACAAGTATTGCATAAAATACGTATTGCATGCACAATGGCAAGTCTGGATGCCTTCCTTTTCATAAATAACTCTTTGTCATTTGCATTAAATAATGAGGACGTACAACTATTTATAAACCCTGCAATGTTCCTATGAGTTTGTGGACAACCATCGATATATAACATGTTTTCATGTTAAAGTTTCAAGAAGCACAACCATTCATGCACATACTATACATTGAAATGTTATGTTTGTATTTAACAATATTCAAGTGATCAGACTGACTATAAAGTGAACCACAAAATGGCATAAGTGCTATTGATTGTTTGGGAGGAACAAATACATGTGAAATGATCAACAATCCAAGATTTTCAACATCTATATTAGACTTGGCAATCATATAACTACTACCACAAAAGGAGAATTTAGTTCCAACATCATGCATAGGCATGGAAGAAGGCCAAGCACCATACAAAGCTTGGTTGTAAAAGTTTTGGTATTTACTTTGTAGATGGGCATGAAGAGGAAAGTCATTTCTTCCTTCCAACAATTGAACAAACTTTGGTGTGTACTTGGACATTTTTGCTCTTAGCTCATACAATTTTTTGGATCTCCTAGTAGAGATGTTTTAGGTAGTATTGATATCATACTTTGGCTCACTAGAACCCTCCATTGAATCAACAGAGGGAGATGACTTGGTCAATTTAGGATGAAACTTAGTTTAATTCACTTCCAACTTTACAAAAAATGAGTACCTGGAAGTGTTCCTACATGTCTTTTCTATATCACCCATTGGATTCTTGAACGCAATGGGAGGTATTAGACCGTCAACTTTGGGTAGTTGATCATTAATATAATGGGACAATGTGACACGTTGAGGGTTTCTTCAACCCTTTACATTTTGAAGAACCACATATTACTCAGGTGCCACAAAAGAGATCTAATTCACCGTGTAATACTGTTGACCCAAGCTGGTTGCTGGAAGATGGCATGTTACAATTGGTAGGGTGAAGCAACTATCCATTTAAACAATATCTTATCAAACATTTAAACAATATCTTTTTCCTCATAAGAGATTGTAATATTTTTGGATTGGTGGAATATCTTGCGCATCTGAACTTGATATTGAATCATGATCCTGCAAAATTCAATTAACAATTATTCAAATGCATGTGCATAAATGATATAAATTCAATCAGATAAATGAATTATAAATAAAATCTAGACTTACTTCAAACAATGGGGGAGAACTTGATGAATTTGCAACGATATGGAATGAGTTGGAATCTGAAGAATTGGCCATTTGATATTCTAACATTTTTTCCCCTGCATTTGAGCCAAAACCATCATCAATACGTGAGTGAATTCTTAAAAGAAATTTTGGGAAGCATAGAACAATCTAACTTCAAACAAAATTTCGATTGGCTTTTAAAAGTTATTGGCGCACTTAATTAGTAAAAGACACACTGATGCGTCTATATATAAGAAGGCACTGGTGTGCTAAATGATGAAAAGCATCGAAGAGTCACCTCCATTACTACCTCCGCAAAACAAAATCTTTGCAAAATTTGTTTGCGGAGGTTTGCATTTCTATTATGTAAATAAAATTGAGATCGATGTTTCATATGTGGATAGTGCACTGAGGGGCTTAACGTTATGTAGGACACTGATTGTATAACGAAAAAATAAACAATTTTTTTTAGATATATATGTTTTCATTGGTGCTTTTATATGTAATAGTGTGCTTTACGGTGCAGTGACACTAGTGCTCTTTAAAGCACACAAGTGCATCAAACTCTATAGCACATCGACAAGGTAAGTTACAAAAGAAAATGCTCAAGTTTATTATCAATGTGCTGAAATATACATAAAAAAATGAGCGAGAATTTCATTTTTTGAAATGAATGTGTTTATAAATGAAAAGACTATTAATTATTTCATTATTTTGACAAAATTTAGAGGGGAGATTTGTGGAAGAGAGATTTACTAACAAAAACTTTGGAGTGGGTTGATTTTTTTGAAGAGACAAATTTAGAAGGGATCATCAATGCCACATACAAATCTGCAGAGGATAAATTTCAAGTATGTGATTTCATTCTATTATCATCCTAATCTTTCCCTATTTGATTCAAACTATTTCAGTGCATTCTGAAAAAAAAATAAAAGGGTTTCATATTTACTTTTAGTATTGGAAGCCCTAGCTTTCTTATTGTTTTTCTTGGTTCCTCTCTCTATATTTCACAAGGGTTTTTTTTTTTTTTTTTTTGGTTTTTTCACAAGGGTTTTTTTTTTTTTTTTTTGGTTTTAATATTATGTTATAGATTTTTATAAGTTTTTTCTTACTTGTATATGGAGCGTTTAGTATCCATTACAATGGTACCACTTATTGCATTAGATTCCAAATCCTGTCCCTGTCAAGGTGTTTTAAAAAAAAAAAGATCTGTGGCATGCAATGCACACTGTACAGTAATGTCGCACCAGTGTGCACTAATTAGTAATGTCACATCGATGCACATTTAATTGTAATGTCACACCAATGTGCACATTTGTGTCAACAACACTGATTAGTTTAAAATATAAATATCATTGATTTGAGTATTATATGCATATAGATTTCGTAGTGCACTATAAGAAGTAATGTCAATGCGTATACTTATGATGAGTGCATTGGGTCGTACTTTTTTTATTATACCCATTGACATATTATTATGTAAAACTATTTCATAATTTCTATATCCAATGATTTCCATTTTTTTTTTATAGAAGATGGCTGATAGAAGTTCAAAGAAATTAACTTGTTGTAGAGAGCGCGATGGCAGCTCATCCCAAAGTTCTTTAAGTTTTATTAAAAATTTAATTATATATTTAAATTATTTGTAGGTTTAAATTAATGATGTGTATTGGTTAATGCACGTCACACAGAGCAAAAACTTGAAGAAACTCAATAAGATTGTTCAAAATATGAATGAAAAAGAGCATAAAATATTGATGGAAATGTTGCAAAGAGAGGAATTAGGTGGATCGAAAGGTAGTCAACATAATGTTTTTCTTTGACTTTTTACGAAAAATGAATTTCTTAGCGTTAATCGTTAGCAAGTTATAAACACTTGATTTCACATTTTTTTTAATGTTATGTAGGGACCGATAGCGAGGGAACAAAATGTCGTCCTAAGAGGACAAAAATCATAAAGGATGTAAATGATGATGACATCTTGGTCATCAATTCATCTTGAGTGGTGCTTGAAGTTAATGAGAGGTGAAAATTGTTTTACATAACTTTGAGGGATATAGTGGAAAGAACGTATAGACGTACTTTTCAATTACAACACAAAAATCAATCCAATGACTTCAAGAATCAAGTTATACATAAACTATAGGGAGCATTTCCAGAGAAATGGTCAATAAGACCATTGAGAGTTGCAATAGAAAAAAATTACAATAAAAATAATAATTTAAAAGGTATTATTACTAAACATGTTTTTCTATAATATGTTCCAAAAATTACCAAATTATTTTTTTTTTCTATATTTACTTTCATATCCATTTAAAATAATTATTGTGCTTCTTCATTTTTCAAGAAGATTATGAAAATTCCAAGCGACAAATGAACAAAAAACCAATAAATATTGATAGATATGTCTAAAAAAATGTACAAGGAGATGGTAAAAGAAATGAACATAAATGCATCACATGAGGAGGCATCCCAACAATAACGTGCATCAGAGGTATCTAATCATTGATTTATTCTTTTATGTACATTAGATTTAATTATTGTATGAAATACTGATTTTCAAGTGTTTTGTTGCAAAAAAGAAAACAAAATGGGACCCATTCAACACATAAGACAAAACGACAAGGAATAAAATGGTTGATCACAAAGTTTGTGAGTATTTAAGTTTTCGGCCTTACTTAAGATTTCATATTTGTTGTAATCTTTAATTTGAAATAATTAATTTACACTCATACATGGATGTCTTCTAATAGGTGCTAGCATACATAGAAGAGCCAACCGAACAATTGATTAACATTGGGTTAAGTGAGGGTTGTGAGTTTATGTTGAAGTATCAAGGTTTAATTAAATAATTTGTAAGTAGCTATGTTGTTTAACTTCCCTTGTTTTATAATTAACAGAGCAATAAAAAACCGTTATATTAATTATATCAACTATCCTTTGTCACGATGTATTAAATATGTAGGAAACAAACTATGGAGAGAAACCAATAGAAGAGATTTTGAGGCACGACATGTGACATGACTTTGAAAGCATGTGTATTGTTTATGAATCAGTCGTTGCTATGGTAAATTTTTTTATTTATACAATCATGTATATTTTACTATATATAGATGCAGATTTACGTATTACACTCTATTTCTATGTTTGTAGATGGAACATGATCATGCAGATCATAAAAAAATAAATCGATCAAGAAAATGTTAGTTTAAATAACCAAAATACAATATCACCTACATGTGATGAAGAAATGAGGCATGCACATGGCTCGAGAAATTATAGTAATTCAAGTGATGAATGACAATAAATGTAATTGAATGTTACTAAAAGTTGTATGTGAAAATCAAGGATTTTGTTTGATGTACTTGACATAATGTCCCAATTGTATGAGACCATGTTACCAATAAGTGTAACAATTACATATTGGTTGTATTTTGATTATTGTGGGCCTTTATGTTTTCTTATTTTGTACGGTGATGGGTCTCTTATTCATATATAATAAAATGGGTTTCTTTTTTTATTGCATTGTCGAATGTTGTAAAATGTTGCATTGTTGATTAACTAATATATGGATGATTTATATTGTTACAAATAACAAATGTGTAACTTGTTGGATAACGCATTAATGCAATCATTATATCAAAACACAATAAAAAAAATATAAAAACAATATTATTATAAAAAATATTTGATTTTGAGATAAATAATTAAAAATTTGTAAAAAAACCAATTAATTAAACTATATCCATATTGGTGCGTTGTATTATTTTGAACTCACTAAATTGCGCATGCCATAAAATAGACATTGATGCATTTTTCTGGTTCATACACACCAATGCCTATTAATTAAATGAAAGCACCATGGCCTATTAATTAAATGAAAGCACTGGTGCTAACAATTGTGAAAAACATCGTTACTTTAAGCGACATAACGTACAATTGATTATATTTATTGTTTCAAAATATTACGGTGCATATAATAAAAAGGCGCACCAGTCCTTTACATATAATATATGACCTGTTGCTTTATATATAATATATGCACCGATGCTTAGTAACAAAAAATGGCGTGGACGTATCACCTAAAATATTCGAAATTTACTATCCTTCGATGCATATAGTAGTACAAGCTCCAATGCATACTAACTACAAGAGCATTAGTGCATAATATTTATACAATCATTGTTGCTGCATACAAAAACAACATGTACTGGTGCATACATTAACATGAAAAGCATCGGTGTTTCATATAACATAAAATACAGAACCGATGCGTAATAGTTTTAAGAGCACCGATGCTTTTGACGTTAAGGTGAACATTGGTGCATGATACTTACAAATGCATCAGTGCAGTTATACCAATACAAGAACCAGGAAAAAAAAACTTCCGCTACAACCTCCACCCACCCAATTTTTTTAAGTTATATGGAACATTAGTTAAAACATCCGCTAAAGCCTCTGATTTGAATAATAGAGGTTATAGCAAAGGTTTTTTTGAATTTTTTTCCAAATCTTGTAACACTAAAAACCTTTGCTACAAGGTGTTTTCCTTATAGTGTTGATTGAGTTTCCACTACAAAGAATATAACAACTCAACATTCTCCTACTTATTGTCTTCTTTGCAGAAACAAGGGACCTTGAACTTTTGTTCACTAACCCAGGGCAATAATGCCCATTGTCTCTCTACACCAAGAGAAGTTCACAGTACTCACGGACTTGGTCAAATAGTCTACAATGTTGTTCAAAGTGTCTACTTTCTCCAACAACAACTTCTTGCTTTCCACCACGTCTCCCATGAAATGGTATTGTACATAAATATGCTTCATCTTGGAATGGTAATTAAGGTTCTTTGCCAAGAAAATTGCACTCTGACTATCGCAATTTATCTTCATAAATCGTTGTTCAAACCCAATCCTTGAACACAATCTATGCAATCATATTTCTTGTTTTCTTACATGGGTGGTTGTCATGTATTCAACTTTTGTTGTCTACAATACTACTACTGCATGTCTCTTACTCATCCAACTGATTGCTCCACTGAACATTCTAAGAACATATCCATTGGTCGACCTCCTTTGATCAATATTGCTAGCCCAGTTGGTGTCGACAAAGCCATGTACATTCAATTCATTATCGGTTTCAGGTTTCCCTTGGTAACATATCACATATTATGTTGTGCCATGTAGGTACTTGAACACTCTCTTGACAGAATTCTAGTGCTCTTTCCTGGGTGTCGACAGATATGTACTCAATACTCCCACCGCATGAGAAATATATGGTCAATTTCATATGATTGGATACATTAGACTAGTACCAACACTAGCATAGGGAACACGTTCCATCTCCTCTATTTATTCGCGTGTCTTTGGACATTGTTCAATAGTTAGATTTACTCCTACGTGAATAGGTACCTTGACCAATTTTCACTCCTACATGTTGAAACTTTTTAAGACTGTTTCAACGTACTTCCCTTGATTTAACCAAAGTTTTTTAATTGCCCTATCTCTTTTAATCTCCATTCCCATAATTAAGTTAGCAACACCAAGATCCTTCGTATTGAACTTGGAGGAGAGATGTATCTTCACCTCCTTTATTTCATCTATGCTATTTCCAACCAACACCATGTCATCAACATACATCGCTACATATATGAAACAACCTCCTTCTTTCTTGGAATACACACATTGATCAACCTTACTTCTCACAAATCCCAAACTAAGGATGTACATTTCAAACTTTTGGTACCACATCCTTGGCGATTTCTTTAAACCCTAAAGGGATGTTTTCAACTTGCACACTAACTCTTTCTTTCCTTTTAATGCAAATCCTTCAAGTCGTTTCATGTAGATTTTTTCTTCCAGGTCCCCATGTAGGAACGTTGTTTTCACATCCATTTTTTCTATCTCAAGATAAAATGTTGCAACTAGAGACATTATTACTTTAATGGAGGTTAATTTTTCAATGGGAGAGAAAATCTCACAGAAGTCGACTCCCTAGACTTGGGAATACCCTTTCGCTACCAATTGAGCTTTGAACTTATCAACTTGACACATTGCATTCAACTTCTTCTTGAACACCCACTTTCTACTGATATGTTTCCTTCCATTAGGTAGCTCGACCAAATCCCATGTCTCATTCTTATGCAACGATTCCATTTCTTCAACCATAACATCCTTCCAGATTTTACCCTCTTTCGAGTCGACTTTCTCCCTAACTGACTTGGGTTCATCATCAATGACATATAATACAAATGCATAATGGAAATATGGAGGACTATATCTTTCAGTTGGTTTCGTTACTCGTTTATACCTCCTTATAACTGGAGTCAGTGGTTCCAACTCTTCATCTGATTCAGTCAACTCGTCTGAATCATGTTCCTTGTTCCTCAACTCAAACACCAACTTCTCTGGTTCTTTCTCAATTTGAGCCTCTTCAGACTTGAAAGTTCCTCGGAATTCCCTGAAGACCACATCTTGACTATAAACTGTTTTCCTCAACATCGAATCCCACAAATTATATCCTTTCATTCCATCCTTGTAACCAATGAAAATACACTTGATTGCCTTATTGTCTAGCTTGTTCCTCTTTTCCTTTAGAACATGCATAAATATATCACAGCCAAAAAATCAGAGATGTGACAGAGAAGGATTCTTACCAAACCATACCTCATGTTTAGTCGTCGACTAGTGTTGATGAAGAAGACTTATTTACCAAATATCGTGCCATGTTAACTACCTCTACCTAGAATTTTTGTGTGAGCTCGACACCAATGAGCATGTTCCTTACCTTTTCCATCAACATCATGTTCATTCTTTCAACAACTCCATTATATATAGTGTTTTATTTTTGCATGGTATGCCACATTACTTGCAAAACTACTCAAAATCCTTACCACATAACTCACCTCCATTTTCATTTCTCAACACCTTAATCTTCTTATTTCTTTAGTTTTCCACACGAGATTTAAACTCTTTAAAATTACTGAAAACCTCATATTTCTTCCTTAGGAAATATAGCCATGTCTTCCTGGAGAAATCATCTATGAAGGAAACATAATACAAATATCCTCCTAGTGATGGGATAGGTATGTGCCCAAACACGTCAATATGTATCAATTCTAGAATCCCTTTTTCCCTTGTAGCTCAGATGTGAATCTCACATGAATTTATTTTCCATATATGCAATGTTCACAAAAATCAACTTCTAAATTAAAAATAGGAAAACCTTTGACCATACCTTGGTTGTGCATAGCTCGAATTCTTTTTCCCTAAAATGTCCCATCCTCTGGTGCCATAACATGGTTGAGTTGACTTGATGAGGAACAATAGAGTCGGTTGTAGTTGATTCAGTTACAGTCAAGTCGGTCGTAGTTGAGTTGACTTCAAGAAAAATTTGTTGTTGCATCCAATCAAGCTGACACTTCCCAACAACTTGTACATTGAAATCCTCTCACCAATACCATCGCTCCCCTTACCATTTTACAAATATCTTTCTGAATAAAGTGTACACACCTGCATCACTCATTTTGTTGACAGATATTAGATTTCTTTCCAAACCTGAAATATGTAGCAAACTTGGAAGATTTCTACTCCTCCCATCCTATAACATTATTCAAAATCTTCCTCACCCAACAATTTTAATTGTCGAGTTGTCCCCCAAGAATACATCTCTTCCTTCATATTTTTCATGTTCACATAACCATTCCCTGTGAATTGTCATATGAAAATATGCACATGAATCGATCAACCAAACGTCATTCTCCAATTGTGTACTGGTCGTCGCTAGATACACGTCTCCTCCTTTTTCTAGAGAATTATTTCCTTTGGTTGATTGATTCTCGTCAAATCCCTGACTTTTCTTAGTAGCCTTCGACTTGTAGTCTCTTTTGTAATGCCCAACTTTACCAGATTTCTAGAATCTTCTCGTCGACTGAACTGAGGATTTATATTTATTCCTCAACTTAAATTTTCTATAAAAGAATTTACCTTTTCCTCTATCGACCAGTTGACCTCTCACCACCAAAGCATCCTTGGTCGATCCTTCTATGTCATTTCTCCTCATTTCCTCCAACAACAAATATGAAACCACATCTTCAAGTGTTAATGTGGTTGAATTACTCCCAATAGCCATGACTAAGATATCCCATGAATTTGGCAAAGAGCACAACAAGCTGATACATTTCTCCTCAAAGATTTTAATATCCACACTCAATAACTAACTTAAAACAATATTGAATGCATTTAGGTGCTTTGTTACTGAGATACCATCACTCATCCTTAGAAGGTACAATTTCTTCTGAAGAAACAACTTGTTTACCAGGGATTTTGACTGGTACAAGTTCCCCAATGTATCTTTGCAGTGTCTTCGCCTGAGACATTCATCAATACTTAATTTGAAAGACAAAGTCAAATCAAAATCCTCACCTTCCTATTGAGTTTCTCCCATTCTTCCTTTAGCATTCTCGTCGGAATTGTTCTGGGATCCACAATGAACCACTGATCTTGATCTAAAAGGAGATCTTCAATTTTAAGCTTCCATAGCTCAAAACTCTAGTCATTGAACTTTTCAATATCAATATTAGAACCTCCTTCCATTGTTTTAAGAATGAATCACTACATTACAACTCCCACTGAACCTAGGTTTAGCTTAAATCCAAGATTTGTTTAACCTTTCTCTGATACCACTTGTAGCATAGTAACAAAACAAACTCTGATACCACTTGTAGAGAATACACTCACACTAAACCAACTACGAAAGAGAAGACATAATTAAACAAAAAGAAAATAATGACAATCACACACAATACATAGATATTTACTCGAAAAATTCTTAACCGAGAAAACCAACAATGATTGAGAGACTCTCACTCTCTACTTGTCTTATTCATTCACCGAGTAATGAGTTACATGACTAACCTTTGTCCACACCTAAGACCAATTCATCATCTTACTCTCTTGCTTTACACAAGAATAACCGTGCAACCAATTCAACTTACATCTTCTTGACTATTACACACCTCTCAATATGAGGGTTTCAATCACCTTAAACAGTATTACATAATGCCATATTTATAGGCTTTACTACATGAAAAACCCTAATTCATGGCACTCAAAAAATGATTATAGATCCATGAAGATAATTGACCACGATCTCGTGAATCCCAGGATTCTATTACAATTGACTATGAACTAGTCGACCTCCAATTAGTATTCCAGCCGACTACTTCAACCGTCAACTTAACCATCAACTTGACTTATCCGTCCAATTGAACATTTGCTCAGTCGATCAACCTCGACTAGCTAGTTGGTTGACTACGTTTCCACTGCAAAAAATATAACAACCCAACATTCTCAAAATGTATAGGGATCGGTGGTTGTTCTAGGCTGACACTATTTCCCTGAGGTTGTACCATGTCTACTACTTGTCTTTCCTATGTTTTAGACAATCAAAACATATCATCGATCCCATCTCCCTCTTGTGGCTCAACAATCATGCTCTTCCCTATGGTGTGATCTACATTTCCCTTCGATGTAACTTCATTCTATATTGTTCCTAATCCATCTAAATGAACATGCTCAACTTCTTTCTTTGCTCCATTTGTTGACTCTTTCAACTCTCTAAATAGCACTCCCATTTATTGTCTTCTATCTATACTCTCCTTTGCTACCAATCACCACTCTCTTAACCATTGGATGGGTTTTTCTCCTCATTTCCACAACCCTTCCAACTTCTTAAGATGCACTTTAGTACTCCCTTCTTTACCCATCACTTTCTTCACCACCTCCTCTCTTCGATGAACCTCTTGCATCTTGTTTATCCACCACTCTCAGTTATCACATACTTCTTCAATGCTCATTCTACTCTCTCCAAAGAATGTGCTTCCTCCATGACATTGTCCTCCTTTAGTTACTCACTTTCACTAGCTCCATCCCAGTTCACCTCCATGTGCAAGGGTTCATGTTTCCATGGATAGTGGTTTAATGACATGTAATCCTTCTCCATCAAGAAAATTTTCACACAAATCTCGACCTTTTTCACGAGCCTTGCATGAGCCTCTTCTTGAATTTCTCTTTTTCTCTAGAGAAACATTGGTTTAACTCCACTAAAAAATTAATGATGTAACCTTCTATTTTGGTTTTAACCCAAAAATTGACATCCCTCACAACCTCATGGTCAAATTTCTACAACATAACTAGATTCTAGACATTTTGCTAGACCTCTCTTCTCTTCTTCTAGGTAGGTCATCAATGTTCTCATTATCTCTTCAACCATTCAAATAGTACCTCTATTAACTCTACCCAAAATATTTCACAACTATCATGGCCATCGTGCACCTAGCAGGATGGACAACCTGTAATTCAATGCTTCTTAAAGAGATCATTTTTCTTGAACCACCAATCTTCTACATAGCTTTGGGTCAATCACTTAGTCATATTGCTATAATTCCATACACATCATGAAGGGTCCCAACAATAGAAACATTTGTTGGCTCAATTTTAAACTAGGGTCCACAACAATGTCCAACAAATGGGGTCCACTGTAGTCTAAGTGATGAATTTTCAATCCTTATGAGGGGGAAGGTCTGACATGAAGTGGTGTGCTGAGACTAAAGTTGGTGTAGGGCTCATGCAATATGGATATCATGACCAACACCCACATCATCATGCATACTTTCTATAAGCTAGTCATTAGTCTAACAAAAAAAAAACAGAATTAATGCATTCGGTAATCAAAGGACCAACACAACTAAAACCACCATATTACTAAGTGCACAACAAACATCCAAGAAAATTGGATTCATTCAACACCATACATAAGAAGCAATAATAGAATACATCACGACCATATAAAATAAATACAATAATTTTTTAAAATAAGGGTCTCATTCCTTTGATCTTAAATACAAATCAATAAATATTTTATTAGGGGGTCAAAGTTGCAACCATACATGATGCATTACTAGAAAAATGAGTCATCATTACCCAAAAACACCTTATAATGGTGACAACCCCATGGTAGGAGCAATACCCAACAAAGAATGATAAGAAAATAAAAGTCATTATCCCAACATCCAAAACATTACCAACCCTCCCTACGAGCTAATCCTTTACATTATATAGTGTTGCACCTAAGGGTAGGAAGATACATTCAAAATGTGCAAGGTCATTAGTATTCTTCTAGTCTTGATTTGATGAACTCATTGTTATCTGATTTTTTTATGGCTAGGTGTCTTCATCCTTTCGCCACATTGTTCTTTGATCACTCAGAATCCCCCTACTATTATATCTTTGATCTCCCTTTAGCACAGATCCTTGCTACTACTAACAATATCTTCTCCGTGTGGCATGAATCCCATATATTTTGTTTGTTGAGTCTATGCCACTTTGTCCTTTCTTGCTGCCACAATGTGTCTATTTCCAAAATTTAAAATGAGTAGGCCAAGAATGGTAAACATAGTTATTGCAACCAACATAATTAAAGTGCCAATTTTCTAATCCTAAAAACCTCCTAAGCTCCATATACATGATGGAGTAGGCCATTTGTATAATGCAATCACTCTTTTAAGGATTCTCTGGAGGTAAGCAATGATTAGTACCCAATCTCCAATCTATGTTAATAATGTACCCTAAATAATATCTATAATCAAATTTAAGTTGTTTTCTTAAGATATGGTCCTAGAAGCACATGCCTTTATAATCTAAGGCTACAACTATGGACTTTCAAACTACAATATGACTAGTTAGCATTGTTGGGACTTGTTGGATGGGATTTATGTCTTGAGCAATAGGTAAGTGATAAACATGTTTAAAACCCCTCAATAGTGGATTCTCAGCCCTTAAGTGATTATCCTCTATTTAAAGGTATGTGAGGATAAAGTTGCTTGATTTTATTTTATCACACACTAAAAAAAACAAAAAAAACTAGTATTCATGGTTTCTACATTTCTACAAGCATGGATAAATGGGTGTTTTCTTAAAGAAAATGAAATTTTGAAACTTAGAAAGTGACAAAAATCTATCTCGAGAAATATTATCCAAGTAAAATTTCAAGTTAGTTCACAAATTCATTTAAATCCGAATCAATTTAAACCTAAACAATGAACAAAGAAATATAAAACAACTATTAAAACAATTAAATGTGATAATAATATGAATTTAAAGGATATAAAGATTCAATGAAAAGTATTCAAATAAAATCAAATACATAAGGCTAACATCATCAATAATGGACAAACTAACATATGTTCAATTCTGTCAACCACAAAAAAATAGGAACCAACAACATAATTCACTCACAAGGCAAGTAAGAATTTGACAAATGCAAGAAAAGAACCACTTCTAGTTTATTAACTTGGATAATATTTTCTTCTATATATAGAAAATAGAGAGAAGTAACATTTACAAAAGTTTCTTACAATGAATCCACCCTCACATACTTGACAATGAACTTATTTATATCCCAATAAACATAATTTTTATATCCTTAAGGGACCTTTGTATTCCCCCAAAAATGGCTCAACTATCTTCATAACTAACGCTTCACACGATCCACATTGGTTAAGAAATGATGAACCTATATCAACATGAAAGAAACACACAATAGTTGTTGATAAGTGAAATAATCTCCTTGTTATAGTCAACAAGGATGCTATTATACTTGTATATTTAATATGTCAAACCAAGGGTCTATAAACTTGTGAGATACCGTGTACTGCATCTGGAGAATGTTGAGACCTTTTTTGTATCTAATTCCTAAATGTTGGAAAGTAAACAATAACATCTAAACTCTACTTAACTCCTATTTGTGCCAAAACTCAAAGCAATCACACATTCATCAAAATATTTTATTCCACTCTATATTTTACTCTACAAAATTCATGAATATTGAATGAGAAACAAATCGTTGTTACAATAAATCCCTTAGTCACATACCTTATGCATTCCAGGTTAAATAACAAAGATAAGGAATAGATTTAAGCTACCAAACTCTACAACATGAAATAATAAAAAATGCTTAATCTCAAATGAACAAAATGAAGAAGCTAATCTATATAAGCAACTTTGCACATGTAGAGCAGGCCTTGTCTCTGTGGAACAAAGAGTGATCCAGATTTATGAGCATAAGGAACTGAATAACACATTGAATACAATAACACAAAGATACAGAGAAAAACAACATAGATCCAGTGAACAATAAATTCTATTGAATAAATAAAATGGGTTGAAACTGTAAAACTGCAAAACTGAACCAACTTGCTCGAATGGTGGTAGCTATCTCTGAGAAGGGTTGTGGCTGCTACGCGCATCCGTATGAGAAAAATTATTACAATGAGGCTCCAGAGGCCTTTTTAACATTACTCATGAATGAAAAAATCCTAGACATCCAAAAACCTAACCTTAGGAGACGAAATGCCAAAAGTTATGTGGGCCCCGATGGGTAAATTGGTACCTCAACTTCCGGGGGTCGCAACTTTTGCATGCAACCTCCGTTTTAGGCGTGTGATAGCCCGTTGGAAAGGTATTTTTGAGAACTACACATTATGCCACAAAAATATAACTTCATCTATAGTTTGACTATGTCAAGCCAAAAAAACATTGTTTAGGGCCCCAAAACGGCCCTGGAAGTACAAAAAATGTACTGACATGAACAATTCCAAAATAAGCCAGCTGGAATAGGTGGGTGGCCACCAATATCCACCTAGATCAATCCTCCCCCCCTTAGGAAGCAATGGTCTCCATTACGTTGAGTGATCCCATCAAGTGAGGAAATTTCTGTTGAATTTGGCCTCGAGTGAGCCACTTGCCTTGGTGCACGAGCTTCCCTGCCTTGACAACCTGATAAAGCTGGATCCTTTGCTAGCGAGTGCCCTTGACCCGTGTGTCCACTATATGATTAGTGGATGCATGTTCCATGCAGTCATTGTTGAGCTATGTTGGTGTCAATTGCTTTGCAATCTCTGAGGTGTCCAATAATGGTGGAAAATATGGTCGGAGGAGGTCCACATTGAACATTGGGTGCAATCCAAGGAAGGGGGGAGTGTTGAGCTCAAAATAATTGTCACCCACAACCTTGGTGATAGTGTAAGGCCCATAGGAAAGTGGACGAAGCTTCTGATGGGGCCCTGTAAGGAATTCTTTATGAAAATGTAACCATGCCTTGTCTCCCACCTAAAACGTGTGCGGTACCCAGTGTTGATCATGGCGATGCTTGTACTTAGCATTGGATTTCTACAAAATCTCATGGACCTATTGGCGGATTTGCTAAATCCACTCAATGAATCTGGTGGCTTTGTCGACCTCAGACTGAACATGGGAATATTGTTTCTATGCGGTTGTAAGAGTTAGTGTAACATCAATGGGGCCCAAGGGTTGGAATCCTAGCCCCACCTGAAATGGGCAATGGCCGGTGGAGCTACAAAGAGCCCTGTTGTAGCTAGGCTTAACATAGAAAAGAATCTCATCCCATGTATGTATATGATTAGAGTTATACATGCACAGAATGTGCACAATCATCTAATTGATGACCTATGTTTCGCCATTGGTTTGAGGGTGGAAGGCAGTGGATTTAGTGAGCTTGGTGTCCAATAGTGACCAGAGACTCGACCAAAATGTGTTGAGGAACCCATTGTCCCAATCAGATATGATAGTTTGTGGTATCCCAAAATGGACCCACACTCGTTCAAAGAATAGCTTGGCAGTATCTGCTATTGTGATGCTCTTCTTGCAGGATGTGAGAATGCCCATCTTCAAAATATGATCAACCATCACAAATACACAATCATGGACTTGCTTGATGGATGGAAGGCCATACATGTAATACATTGAGATGGATTCCCAAGGCCTCTCAGGAGTAGGAAGAGGGGTGTATAAGCCTTGCTTCTTGATGTCTGGCTTGGCAATGGCACAAGCCGTGCAAAATATAATATACTTGCTAACGTCCTGTCGAATTTTTGGCCGATAAATATGTTTTTGTAGAATGACCACATTTTTCTCCACGCAAAAATGTCTTGCCTTCCGAATGTAGTGAGCCTCCTAAATCAACTTTTCATGCTCGCTTGTAGGAACATAGAGGTGGCCCATATGGAATAACAATCCATCCTAAATGTGAAAGTCAATGACATTTGCGCCTGTACCCAAGAGCTTATAGGTGGTGGAGAAGTCAGGATCTCCCTGATAAAGTTGGGGCCACTCAGATGCCTCATGCCCACAGGAATGGAGCACGGTGGTGAGTGCAACCATGGGAGGTCGACTGAGGCAGTCAGTGACATGATTTGTGCTCCTTGTCTTATACTTGATGTTGATATGGAATTGTTGTAGGTATGTGTAACACTTTTGATGGTGGTCATTCAACAACTTCCCCCGTGTCTTATGAATTGCAGAGGCTTGTGATCAGTGTGGATGATTGTCTCCTTTCCCAAAATGTAATGTTTCCATTGACGACGAGCTTGC
The DNA here is from genome assembly GCA_900067695.1 of Picea abies. NCBI lineage: Eukaryota > Viridiplantae > Streptophyta > Pinopsida > Pinales > Pinaceae > Picea > Picea abies. The sequence goes on from CBVK0100154044.1 coordinate 17,663, forward strand.
ACAATGGAATACATTTCCTTGTCATAGGTGGGGTATTATGGATGGTATCTAAGAGTGTCTCACTATGGTGTGCTACGGGATGACCATGTTCAGTGAGAACTGAACCTACAACACAGTCAGATGCATCAGTCTCAATCTCAAACGGTTGTTGGAGATCGGGTAAGGAGAGTACTGGAGGTGAGCACAAGTGATGCTTCATATCATCAAATGCTTGTTGTTGTGCCTTCCTTGATGCGGACTTTTCCCTGCCACCTCCCTTGGTCACTTGGATGAGGGTCCATGCAATATGGGAGAATCCAAACTTGAACCATTGGTAGAAGTTGGCAAGTCCCAAGAATCTCAGAAGCTCGGTTAGTGTGGTTGGGACTGGCCAGTCATGAATGACTTGGATCTTAGCTGGATCCACATGTACCCCATGTGGATCCATTTGTTGGTCTTATATTACCTGTAGGGTTTTAACCATTTGATCTACTCTGGTCTTACCCTACTGTCATACGTCGACCCATATTCAGATTTAACAAGCTCCCAACAAAATCCCTCTAAAACTATCGGCCCTCCTGGTAAACCAGAAGGCAACACAATGCGCAGGGCGCATTGCGTAGTCCCACATGAGATAGTTCTATGGGTGGCTGCAATGCTTAGACGCTTGCAGCTTGGGAATAAGTGGGGATCTGCGGTTGTACCTTGTAATCTTCAATTATTTAGTCTAACATGTCAATTAATCAGTCATTCTTACTCATGCATGTGGAATATCAGATCTAACTAGTTCCTTCATTCATTCATCTAGAATTTAATCATTAACAACAATGGAGATGCATACATTCAGTCACATAACACAAGTTTTACCATGGTTCACCCCCTCCTGGGATACATCCACAAAGATATGACTATCAAGCTCTTGTATTATGCCTCAGCAATAGATCGCACCACACGCGTTTACATTTTTGGATTTTACAATCTCAACAAGCTTCCCGATCCCTGTGAGGCGGACTAGATCTCACTAGGCTCCTCAGCCTGCGATCTAACCCTCAGGATTGAGTTGCTTGATTCCTCTCTAGCTCACTGGCTTGCAAAAATAAGGCATCTTCTACAAGGTTTACAACCTTCATCTCTCCCTTCTCTCCTTAGTCGGCCTCGCCCCCTTTTCCTATACCTCCTAGGTACTATTTATACATATTCTTGGCTCATTAGCCCTTACCATATTCTACAAAAACCCTAACCCTAATGTCGTTAGGTCTCCCTTGCATGCATGCCTCACATTCTTCCCTTGCATTTGTTTCTTTTCCTTCATGCTCTTCTCTCCAAAAATGGCCTTTTCCCAAAACTGGACCTTCGTCCAACACTGATCAACAATGTAGCCAAAATATTGGACCCTGTTCATGCCAAAGGAGCATTTTTCCAAATTGGCATATAGCTTGTGCTGCCAAAGAGTTCTCAAAACCTGTTGAATATGCTACATGTGCTCCTCCCAAGTTCTTCTTAAGATGAGAATGTCATCCAGATATACCACCACAAAAGAGTTCGTGAAGGGTCTCAATACATCATCCATCAACCTCATGAAAGTTGTTGGTGCATTTGTTAAGCCAAAGGGAATGACCAGCCATTCGAAGAGACCTTCTTTAGATTTGAAAGTTGTCTTCCATACATCAATCTGTTTGATGGGAACTTGGTGGTAGCCAGACTTTAGGTCAATCTTGCTGAAGAAATTGCCCCCCTTGAGTTGGTCAAGAAGGTCATCAATTTGGGGAATTGGGTACCCGTTCCTGACTGTGATTTTGTTTAATGCTCTGTAATCAAAGCAGAGCCTCCAACTCCCGTCTTTCTTCAACACCAATACAATCGAGCTTCTGCAAGGGGAGGAGTTGGGTCTGATGTGGTCCTTTTGAAGCAACTCCTAGATTTGACACTTGATTTCATCATTTTCCATTAGTGAGCAACGATATAATGGTCCATTAGGAAGAGGTGCATTGGGGGTTAGATCAATTGGATGCTTGACTTGGTAGTGCATCGGTACCCCAATGGGTGAGGAGAAGATGTCTCTGTACTCTACCACTATCCCGTCCACTTGCTTATGTTGCAAAGAGAGGATCTGTGTAGAGGTCACGTATGTGGTGACGACCTTCTTCTTACTATGAGTATGGATCACAAAGAAGATGAAATTCTCGGTCTATGAAATGACTTTACTGCATTGCTTAGTAGAGATTAAATAAATAGCGGTAGGTGACACTACCTTTGGTATCCTACACAATTGTATACCCAAAGTAATAATAACATTGTGGGGTCTAGACTCATACACAACACATTGCTTCCACAAATATGGTTGTCCTAAAAGAACATCACAAACTTTAGGGGGAGAAACATCACACAATACCTCATCTTTGACGGGCTTGATGACATAGGGAAGATGGCATTGTTGGATGACACAAAGATCTCTTCCTTGGTGAATCCAATCGATGGTGTAGGGTTGTGGGTGCGGTGTCATCGACAGGTCTAATCACTTGACGACCTCTGTTGAGATCATGTTCTTCTGACTGCCTCTATCAACAATGAAATGAATCAGAGCCCCTTTCACTCACATCTGTGAGTGAAATAAGCATTCCCCTTCCTCTGGTTCTTTTGGTTCACTTGGCGGGACTTTGGTGGTAGCGACAGTGGCACTAGGTTCAGCATTGATAATCCACTTCCCTCCTTCTGGATTTGATTTAGAGTCAGAATCTACCTATGACTCGGAAGCTTTCATCTTGGCCACCAGTGACTGCTTGAAGCGACATTCTTCGGTGTTGTGCCAAGGGCTTTTATGGTATTCACACCACTTTCCTGTGTCCTTCTTCGACTTCTTATTACCCTTCTTGGGTTGCTTCTTGGACTGGTTATCGTGAGAGTGGACATTTTTTCTTTGTCTCTCTTTTTTTGTGGGTCGGGGTCACCTTTTTCCTGCTTCAACTGTGAGGAGTTTGCAGATCCAAACTCTCATCACTTCTGCTTGATCTTGACAACATATCTATAGGCCGCACATAATGATGCGATGTCAAGAAAATCCATTTATGTTTGAATGTATATATGTAGACAACCACAGTATTTGAGCACCAAATGTTGTTTAGATTCTTTGATTCCCAATTTCATGTGCAGGGTATGGAAAATATTAGTGAAATCTGGTACTGTCTGGTCCCTTTCATGAAACAACACGATCCATCTTGTGTACTTGTCCTCGCAGTTTCCAATAGGGTAGTATTGTTCTTTAACATCCTTGAAGGAATCCCACGTGGGGGAAACCACAAATATTGTATATTCTTCTATGGCCCTTTGCTCAGAGTAAGTATCCCACCAATGCTTAACATGGGGGATGACATTGAGGAGTGGAAAAGTAATATTTTCCCTATCGAAAAAATTGTGGACTGAAAAATACCCTTCGAGTAGATTCAACCATTTATCTACAACATCCACATCTATCATTCCTTAAAATAATGGAAGATAAAAATTTACTTGTACCTTGAAGGGGGTTGCATGGATGCTTAATGGAGATGCATCTGTTGTGGGTAGACACCGAAGGATCTGTGTAAAGTTGTCCATCATTTCATTCCTTTGTCATGCAAGGGATTCCTCAAGCAACAGTTTAAAATGATCTCCTACTCCATCATATTTCTTCTCATCTCCCATGAGTTGTTGTTGGGCTCGGGATGACCAATCTTGCAAAGGCTCGATTGGTTCGAGTCCCAACTTTTTGTATCTAGATCTTGTTAGGGACATGCATGAAGAAAAATAAATGAAGAGCATACCGCTCTGATACCACTGTTCTAGATTTATGAGCAAAACAAACTGAATAAAAAACTAAATACAATAAAGATCCGGATAACAACAACAGATATCCAATGAACAATAAATTCTATTGAATAAATAAAATAGGTCGAAACTGTAAAACTACAGAATTGAAACAACTTGCTTGAATGGTGGTAGTTATCTATGAGAAGAGATGTGGCTGCTACGCACATCCGTTTGAGCAGAATCGTTACAATGAGGCTCTAGAGGCCTTTTTAACATTACTCACGAATGAAAAAACCATAGAAATCCAAAAACCTAACCCTAGGAGATGAAACACCAAAAGTTATGTGGGCCCCGATGGGTAAGTTGGTACCTCAACTTTCTAGGGTCGTAAATTTTGCATACGACCTCCGTTTTAGGCGTGTGATAGCCCGTTGGAAAGGTATTTTTGAGAACCACATAGTATGCTACCAAACTTTGGCTTCATCTATAGTTTGACTACGACAAGACAAAAAAACATTGTTTAGGGCCCCAAAACGGCCCTGGAAGTACAAAAAAATGTACTAACATGAAAAATTCCAAAATAAGCTAGTTGGAATAGGTGGGTGGCCACCAATATCCACTTGGATGATGTGTAGGGCCTTAGGATAGCCTTAGAAGTGTAGAACCCACAATTACAAAGAAATGTCATCATTACAGAGAAACACGTTGAACTAAAAACTGTCAAGAAGAGCCAGTTGGAATAGGTGGGTGGCCACCAATATCCACCTAGATCAGTCCTCCCCCTTTAGGAAGCAATGGTATCCATTGCGTTGAGTGCCCCCATCAAGTGAGGAAATTTCTTCTGAATTTGTCCCCAGGTGAGCCACTTTCCTTGGTACAGGAGCTACCCTGCCTTGACAACACGATAAAGATGAATCCTCTATTGGTGAGTACCATTGACTTGCGTGTCCACTATTTGATTAGTGGACGCATATTCCATGTAGACAGAGTTGAGCTCTATTGGTCTCAACTATTCTGCGATCTCTGAGGTTTCCAATAATGGTGGAAAATATGGTTGGAGGAGGTCCACATTGAACACTGGGTGCAATCCAAGGAAGGGGGGAGTGTTGAGCTCAAAAGCATTGTCACCCACAACCTTGGTGATAGTGTAAGGCCCATACTGAAGTGGACAAAGCTTTTGATGGGGCCCTGTGAGGCGTTATTTATGCAAATGTAACCAGACCTTGTCTCCCACCTAAAACTTGTGCGATTCTTGGTGTTGATCATGGCGCTACTTGTACTTAGCATTGGATTTCTGCAAAATCTCATGGACATGTTGGTGGATGTGTTGAATCCACTCAATGAATCTGGTGGCTTTGTTGGCCTCAGACTAAACATGGGAAGATTTTGTCTGTGTTGTTGCAAGAGGTAGTGCAACATCAATGGGCCCCAAGGGTTGGAATCAGAGCCCCAACTGAAATGGGCTATGGTTGGTGGAGCTATGGAGAGCCCTGTTGTAGCTATGATGAACATAGGGAAGAATCTCATCCCATGTACGTGGATGCTTAGATTTATACATGCGCAGGATGTGCACAATCATCTGATTGACGACCTATGTTTGGCCATCGGTTTGACGGTGGAAGGCGGTGGATTTAGTGAGCTTGGTGTCCAATAGTGACCAGAGATGTGACCAAAATGTGTTGAGGAACCTGTTGTCCCGATAAGAGATGATGGTTTGTGGTATCCCAAAATGGACCCACACTGTCGAAGTTTTGGCCAATACGAATGTTTCTATAGAACGACCACAATTTTCTCCATGCCAAAATGTCCTGCCATCCGACTGTAGTGAGACTCCCAAATCATCTTTGTATGTTCGCTTACATGAACACAAAGGTGGACCAAATGGCATAACAGTCCATCCTGAGTGTGAAATTCAATGACATTCGCATTTGTACCCAAGAGCTGATATGTGGTGGTGAAGTGAGGATCTCACTGATAAAGTTGGGGCCACTCAGATGCCTGATGCCCACAGGAATGGAGCACGATGGTGAGTGCAGCCATGGGAGGTCAACTGAGGCCTTCAGTGACACGATTTGTTCTCCATGTCTTATACTTGATGTTGAGATGGAACTGTTGCAGGTATGTGGACCACTTTTGATGGCAGTCGTTCTGCAACTTTCCCTGTGTTTGTATGAACTATAGAGGCTTGTGATCAGTGTGGATGATTATCTCCTTTCCCAAAATGTAATGTTTCCATTGACGACAAGCTTGCACAATGGAATACATTTACTTGTCATACGAGGGGTATTTCTGGATGATATATGAGAGTATCTCACTATGGTATTCTACATGATGACCATGTTGAGTGAGAACTGCGCCTAAAGCATAGTTGGATGCATCAGTCTCAATCTTGAACGGTTGTTGTAGATCAGGTAAGGAGAGTACTGGAGCCGAGCAAAAGAGATGCTTTAGATAATCAAATTCTCGTTGTTGTGCCTTCCCCTATGTAAAATTTTCCCTGCCACCTCCCTTGGTCACTTGGATGAGGGCCCATGCAATATGGGAGAATCCCAACACAAACCGTTGGTAGAAGTTGGAAAGTCCTAAGAAGCTCTGAAGCTCGGTTAGTGTGGTCAGGGTTGGCTAGTGACAGATGACTTGGATCTTAGTTGGATCCACATGTACCCTATGCTCATCTACAATGTAGCCCAAGTATTGGACCATATTCATGCCAAAGGATAACTTTTCCAAGTTAGCATATAGCTTGTGATGCCGCAGAGTGCTCAAAACCTATTGAATATGTTGCATGTGCTCCTCCTAAGTTTTGCTGAAGATGAGGATGTCATCCAGATATACCATCACAAAATAGTTGGTGAAGGGTCTCAATACATCATCCATCAACCTCATGAAAGTTGTTGGTGCATTTGTTAAGCCAAAGGGCGTGACCATCCATTTGAAGATACCTTCTTTAGATTTGAAAGTTGTCTTCCCTACATCAGTCAGTTCGATGGGAACCTGGTGGTAGCCAAACTTTAGGTCAATCTTGCTGAAGAAATTTTCCCCCTTGATTTGGTCAATAAGGTCATAAATTCAGGGAATTGGGTACCGGTTCCTGACTGTGATTTTGTTTAATGATCTATAATGAATGTAGAGCCATCAAGTCTTGTCTTTCTTTTGCACCAGTACAATTGGGCTTCTGCAAGGGGAGGAGTTGGGTTCGATGTTCCCCTTTTGAAGAAACTCCTGGATCTGATGCTTGATTTCTTCATTTTCCATCAACGAGCGATGATATATTGGTCCATTAGGCAGAAGTGCATCGAGGGTTAGATCAATTGGATGATTGACTTGGCAATGCATCGATACCCTCGTGGGTGAGAAGAAGATGTCTCTGTACTCTTCCATGATCCCATCCACTTTCTTCTGCTACAAAGAGAGGCCTTGTGTAGAGGTCACATATGTGGTGGAGAACTTCTTCTTACTGTGAGCACGGATCACAAAGAAGATGAATTTCTCATTCTTTGAAATGACCTTACAACATTGCTTAGGAGAGATTAAATAAATAATGGTAGGCGACGCTACCTATGGTATCTTGTACAATTGTCTACCCAAATTAATAATAACACTGCGAGGTCTAGACTCATACACAACATGCCACTTCCACAAATATGGTTGTCCTAAAAGAACATCACAAACTTCAAGGGGAGAAATATCACACAATACCTCATCTTTGAAGGTCTTGATGACATAGGGCAGATGAAACTGTTGGTTGACACGAAGATCTCTTCCTTAGCGAAGCCAGTCGATGGTGTAGGGATGCATGTGCGATGTCATTAGTAGGTCCAACAACTTGACGACCTCTATTGAGATTAGGTTCTTTTGGTTGCCGCTATCGACAATGAAATGAATCAGAGCCCCCTTTACCCACATCTATGAGTTAAAGAGGCATTTCCCTTCCTCTGGTTCTTCTGGTTCGCTTAGCTGGAATTTGGTGGTAGCGGAAGTGAAGTTGGGTTAGACATCGATAATCTTCTTCCCAGATTTGATTCGGAGTTAGAATCTGCCTCTGACTCGAAAGGTTTTAGCTCGACCACCAGTGACTGCTTGGAGCGACATTCTTCGATGTTGTGCCAAGGTATTTTATGTTATTCACACCACTTTCCCATGTCCTTCTTCAACTGCTCATTAACCTTCTTAGGTTGCAACTTGGACTAGTTGTCCTAAGAGTGACCATTTTTTCTCTATCCCTTGTTTTGTGGGTTGGGGTCGCCTTTTCCCTGCTTCAACCGTGAGGAGTTTGTATATCCAAACTCTCACCACTTCTCCTTAAATTTCTGCTTGATCTTGACAACATATCTATAAGTCACACCTAATGATGCGATGTCAAGAAAATCCATTTCTGTTTGAATGTATCTATGTAGACAACCATGGTATTTGAACACCAAATGTTGTTAAGAGTCTTTGATACCCAATTTGATGCACAGGGTATGGAAAATATTGGTGAAATCTAGTATTGTCTGGTCCCTTTCTTGACGCAGCGTGGTCCATCTTGTGTACTGGTCCTCGTAGCTTCCAACAAGGTCGTATTGTTCTTTAATGGCATCCCTGAAGGAATCCCATGTGGGGATGACCACAAATATTGTAGATTCCTCTATGTACCTTTTCTCGGAGTAAGTATCCCACCAGTCCTTAACATGGGGGATCGCCTTGAGGAGTGCAAAAGTAATCTTTTCCCTATCAGAAAAATTGTGGACCGAAAAATACCCTTCGAGTAGATTCAACCATTTATCTACAACATCTTCATCTATCAGTGCTTCAAATATTGGAATATCAAAATTTACTTGTACCTTGAAGGGGGTTGCATGGCCGCTTGATGAAGATGCGTCTCCTATGGGCAGACACTGAAGGATCTGTGCAAAGTTGTCCATCATTTCGTTCCTTTGTCGCACAAGGGATTTATCGAGCAACAATTTAAAGGGATCCCATCCTCCATATTTCTTCTCATCCCCCATGAGTTGTTGTCAGGCTCGGTATGATCGATCTTGCAAAGGATCGACTGGTTCGAGTCCCAAATTTTTGTACCCAGATCTTATTGGGGACGTGCACGAAGAAAAATAAATGAAGAGCAGACTACTCTAATACCACCGATCCATATTTGTGAGTGGAACGAACTGAATAACAAACTGAATACAATAACATAGAGATACGGAGAACAACAACATATATCCAGTGAACAATAAATTCTATTGAATAAATAAAATAGGATGGAATTGTAAAACTGCAGAACTGAAACAACTTGCTCGAATGGTGGTAGCTATCTATGAGAAGAGATGTTGCTAATATGCACATCCATCAGAGTATAATCATTACAATGAGGGTCTAGAGGCCTTTTTAATATTACTCATGAATGCCAAAAACCTAACCCTAGAAGATGAAACACCAAAAGTTATGTGGGCCCCGATGGTTAAGTTGGTACCTCAACTTCCCAGGGTCATAACTTTTGCATACGACCTCCGTTTTAGGCATGTGATAGCCCGTTGGAAATGTCTTTTTGAGAAATACACATTATTCATCAAACTTTGACTCCATCTACAGTTTGACCGTGGAAAGCCAAAAAAGCATTTTTTAGGGCCCCAAAATGGCCCTAGAAGTACATAAAGATGTATTGACATGAAAACCTCCCAAATAATCCAGTTGGAATAAGTGGGTGGCCACCAATATCCACCTCGATGATGTGAAGGGCTCCAGGATAGCCATGGAAGTGCAAAACCCACAATTACAAAGAAATGTCATCATTACAGAGAAACATGTTGAACTAAAAACTGTCAAGAGGAGCCGGTTGGAATAGGTGGGTGGCCACCAATATCCACTTGGATCAAAGAGATAACTAAAAATCACAGATGTCAGAACTTCAATAGAGGTTTGTATTTCGATAAAGAAAGTGATGATACATCAAAAAACAACTTCATTTCCCATGTCGTATGTTGTACATTCAATATTCTATATTACATCCCCCAAAGTAGGGATGAATATTCATTTTTATAACACATTTACAAAATGGAGTTTTAATGAACGTGCTTGAGAATCAAAGATTCTCAATTTGTCCCAACAACTTTAAATATAGATTCCTGAAGTTGAAAATGAATAACTAACTATCTTAGAGAATATGAGCTAGTGGGAATAAATATGGTTGCTAACTACTAAGTGCACAAGTATATACTAAGTAACAACTTTATAGTTTGCATTGTGCGTCTCCAACTATATTATTGTTGCAAAAAATCTTCACATGGTTGAGATAACCATACAAGAATTCAAAATGATAGCTTTTAGCATTAGAATATGTGGCATTATCCCACACACAAATCCGCAACATCAGAGTGCGATTCGATCCATAGCAAGAAGTCTGTAGTGATTCATAACAAGCACCTCTAAGGATCCATAGTATGGACCTATAGTGTGTTCTGCAACAATAATACTATTCCATACCAATGATCTATATAAACTTCAACTCGATTAATTATTTAACATAAATTTATACAGTAAACCATCCTTAATATACAATTTAATCATAAATCAAAGGAAATTTTCAAAATTGATGACAAAGATTACCTTGAGCCTTGAGTCCATGAATTGGGCATCAAAAAGTTGTAAAAGGTATATATAGAAAAAGGAAAGGGTGAATGTGTAAGAAAAATGATGGTTGAAAGAGGGTAAAAATGAGATTCATCATCTCCCCCTAGTTAAAGGTGTTGCATGGCCCTATGCACTCAATCATCTAAATTTGAACCGAAGGAGACAACAAAATAATGTCTTTCATGAAGATTACTCTAGCTATAAGAACCATGCCCTATTTCTTAATTCAAGATATCCTCGCTTTCTTACAATGGCTTCCCAAAATCCTTCTTCTTTTGCAGGTTCCCAGAGAAGACTATATTTATACTTTTAGGATGGACACCATATGAGAGAAAATAAATTGTAATACAATCCATTGTTTGCCACATTGCTTCAAATAAGAAATATACGCTCACATTTAAGTATGTAAATGTTAAAGCTGGGATAACCCAAAGGTTCCCTTTGATTTTGTGCTATTGTCAAGAAATCCCATTGTTTCTAGGAGGCCAACAAGTCTTCTTCTTAAATGCATGTTGTCTTATTAATGCATAAGGAAAGATCCGTACATTGGGTTTGACGGATATGAGGGAGAAATCGAGTTTGTTTAAGAAAATTTTCATTCTTTTCAAGTATTCTATGTGGACTAAAATATTCTCCTCTTATCCATAACTTTTCCAGTGCCTCATCATGCTTTATATGGGAAGAGTAGAACTCCATTGCACTTATTGTCTAAGAAAATAAGTAAAATCCTTGAGTTGAACATCCCCCACAAAGGGTTAGAATTCCAACCTCTATCATAATTGAAGATGAGGTCATGTTGATAAAGCGCACACATAAGGTTTTGATCTTATAAATTGCTGCTAGCATAAACTTCCAAAAACTATACATGCTTCCCTATAAAATTTAGTGACCTCATTTGAAACAACATCATTTTTTCTTTTAGGAAAACTACATAGACTGGAGAGGGACACCTACAAGCCAAGGCCGCATGTGTCAAAGTATACATCTATTGTTTTTCTTCTTGTAACATTTGCACCAATTGTTTATTTGTTTTGATTTCCTTTTGGTCAGGGCATATAACTTGCCATATTTCCTTTATTTCCATGTAAACCATGGCCTATTATTCCTTCATATAATGAATAATACAATTATGATTTTATAAGGAAATCACACCTAAATCAAACAATTCAACAACATTCTTCGACTTGACCACCTCAACTTGTAAAAAATCATATTCTCAATGTCAAGGAAGACCTCTACATTATCAAAGGTTTCTTTCACTTGACTATCAACTTGCAGTTCCTCCATTTGGATATCGATATCTTTGGAACCTTTCATAACTAATTCCATAGCAGTGGTGAAAATTGATTGTAATTCTGTAGGAGGAGTAACATTATTCCCTAAAGAATCATTGAGATTGATTTCTTTAGTAGTAGGATTAGGCATGGGAGTATCAATAGTAACATGTTCGATAAATTTTGGTGAACCATGAGTAACACCACCTTCACACAAAGTGGAGGGTGGTTTATCAATTTTGTCAATGGCATCAATCAAAATGCTCAAATTGGACATATCCTTGAACTTCTTTAATTTTTTTTAATAGAAACCAATCACTTGTACAAACCCTTGTTTATCCTATGTAGCTACTGATTCATCCTCAATAAAGTAGAATAAGAAGGTTTCCAGTGGAATAAGGGATCATCAAATCAGTGAGATCGGAAGAGC
>CBVK0100154045.1:0-29734 GCA_900067695.1 Picea abies
TCACGGGGGGGTCCGGAATTGAATATGGTGCGTTGATTTTTGTTTGGTAAGTGGATGGAGAGCGGGTGTATGGAACATGAAAGGGAGTGTAAGGGGGGGTATGACATAAGGGGAATGGTTAATGGAGTATTACGTAGGGGTAGGTGGGAGTGGAAGGTGAGGTGGGGTAGTGAGTGGAGTGACGTGAGGTAGGAAGTGTGAATGGTAAGAGTGATATAGGACTCAGGGTTTAGTTTTATTTTTTTGTTTTTTATATTATATATATATATATATATATATTTCTTTTTAATATAATTTACTACTTTTTGCTTTTTTAATGTTTTTTAATATTTTGTGTTTATTTATACATTTTATTACTTTGTTTATATTTTATTAATTATTATAACATATTTATTATAATTGTTTTATATATATATATATATATATATTATTAATTAGTTTTATTTAATTAAAACTAACCTAATTACTAACTTATTTACTAACCTAGTTACTAACTTAAGTAATAATTAATTAATTATTAAATAGTCATTTATTTATTAGTTTAACCTAAGTCTGTTCATGCAGGGATGGAAGGCGGGATAATGGAGGCTGACAAAGGACAAGGGGGAAATGGAACAGTGTGTATGAAGGATGCGCAGGGTGATGGGGGATTGGGCGATGAGAGTGGAGGGAGCAAGCGGAATCACCTAAGCCAGGACTTCGTCATTATGAGAGAAACGCGAAATCCATAGTTGAAGAATCAATTCTCCTATAATTATAGGACCCAAACAAATGGCATCGCTGAGGAAATCACTATTGGAGCCACTTGCACTCCTCAAGAAATCACCACCTATAAATCCCTCTTCCAGGAATATCGGGATATTTTTTCTTGGTCATACACAAAAATTCCTAGCCTTGATACCTCTATCATCAAACATCATATCAACACCTAGCCCGACATTACACTAGTTCGTAAAAAACAACGACCACTACACCCATCCAAAGCAGCGACCATCAAAGTCGAAATTGACAAATTACGCATGGTTGGGTTCATCTACCCTATCGCCTATACCTCATGGGTTTCCAACCCTATACCCATTAATAAAAAGAAGGGCACTATCCGCATCTGCATGAACTTTCACGATCTCAATCACGCATGTCCCAAAGGCAGCTTTCTAATGCCTTTCATCGATCAAATTATTGACGCCTGTGCAGGCCATGAGGCTCTATCCTTCATGGATGATTTCTCTGGTTATAATCAAATCCAAATTCACCCAGCCTATCAGTACAAAACCGCATTCACTACCCCTTGGGGTAGTTTTGCATATCGTGTCATGCCTTTTGGCTTAAAAAATGTTGGCGCAACTGTCCAATGGGCTATGACATACATTTTTCACGAACTGGCTCATATCATCCTCACATACTTAGACAACCTCACAGCTCGATCCAAGAAACACACCCAACATATTGATGATTTACGGATTATCTTCCAACGATATTGTCAGTACAACATCTGCTTGAATCCCCTCAAGTGCATCTTTTGCGTCACTGCGGGGTTCCTCCTCGGATTCATCGTTTCCCAAAGTGGTATTACCGTGGACCCCCTCAAAGTCCAAGCTATCACCAAAATTCCACCTCCCCGGAATTTACATCAACTCCAGAGCCTACAAGGAAAGGCTAACTTTCTACGGCGATTTGTCCTAGACTACGCCACTCGTGCACACGGTTTCCTTTGCTTACTACTCCATGACAACCCATTTTACTGGGATGAACATGCCCAAAAGTCATTTGACGATCTTAAAATGGCGCTCTCCAATGCCCCTTTAATTAGTACACCCGACTACAATCGCGACTATATCCTCTACATATCAGCATCAGCCATCTCAATAGCAGGATTTCTCATTAAAATCAGTGATGACGATCGTGAGCATGTCATTTATTACGTTAGTAAAAACCTCTCAAGGCCACCCTTGAAGTATAAAAACGAAGAGAAACTATCCCTTGTATTCGTCCTCGCAGTCGAGAAACTGCATCATTACATTCTGCTTCGCACAACTAAGGTCATAGCAGATTCCAAACCTATGTAATACTTGCTCAGTCATCGGCAAATTAATAGCAAATTTGCCCGATGGATCATTATCCTTCAAGAGTGCGATCTTGAATTCTCAACACCCAAGAGCAAGAAATCCCTCGCCCTCGCCGAAGTTGTCGTGACCTTCCCCTCTGACACAACCAGTGCCCCCGTCAATACTGACTTTCCCGACGAGCACCTCTTTTACATCACGTCGGATGATCCTTGGTACGGTGACCTCCTAGTCTACCTCCAAACTCAAAATTTTGGTAACCACCTTTCACGAGATGATCGTCGTTGCATTCGCCACCAGGCCCACTGCTACCTCCTCATTGGAGACATCTTATACGGACGAGGGGTTGACACCATTCTTTGTCCATGCCTAACCATTGACGAGGCCAATAGAGTCTTGAATGACTACCATAGTGGCACATGTGGGGGCCATATTTTGGGAATATCCATTACTCATAAGATCATCCGAGCAGGTTACTTTTGGCCTACATTGTTTCATGATTACATTCATGCCATGAGACGATGCGAGAAATGTTAGCTTTATGCCAACAAAGCACGAGCACCACCCACTCTCCTTCATCCAATCATTACTGGTGGCCCCTTTTGTAAATGGGGAATTGACTTCATGACTTGTAATCCCCCCTCCAGCAATGGACACAAATACATTGTTGTCGCAGTCGATTACTTCAAAAAATGGGCAGAGGCTATGCCCACCTTCAACAACACCACTGACACTACAACGCATTTTTTCTTTAACCACGTCATATTCCGCATTGGAGTACCACTCCAATTAGTCTCTGATCACAGGAAACACTTCGATAATGAGATATTCATCGAACTCTCATCTCGGTTAGGATTCTCCCACGAGATTGCCTCACCATATTACCCTCAGTCTAATGTCCAGGTCGAAGCAGTTAACAAGGTCCTCAAGACCATATTACAGCGAATGGTTAATAAACATAAGACCAATTGGCATCATATGTTATTTCCCACACTATGAGCTTACCGTATGGATGTGAAAACAACCACTGGTTTCACACCATTTCATCTAGTCCATGGGGTTGAGGCCACTCTTCCCATCGAGTGCGAAATTCCCACCTTACACACCGCAATTGAGCTATTACCCGACACTGCTACAATGGAGCAGCGATTGCTGAACTTAGAGTCCCTGGATGAAGATCGACAATCTTCATTACAGAACAATGAGGTAGCTAAAAAACAATCAAAGGCCACCTTTGATTGCCATGTCAACCTTCGCTCATTCCACGAAGGTGACCTCATCCTTGCTTATGATATCGCTCACGATACCTTCAGTCATGGAAAATTCGAGTCATTATGGCATGGCCCATACCTTATCCAACATTGTCTCACCAAAGGTGCATATATCCTGGCCTCTCCCGAAGGCCTATCTCTTAAAGAGCCCGTCAACGGGTTATACTTAAAGAAATTTTATGCCTAAACGAGAAGTTCTACTTTAGGTTATTTTTTTTATAGTGTTTTTAATCATTTTTCCATCCCTCATGTCTAAAATATCATTTGTGTTATTGACAGATGCTTCCTCCACTGGCCTACCACATCAGTTACGCTAATGGCGCTAGGCGTTGGACACAAAATCTCACTTCGGCAGCTTGGGCCCTCTATACCCCCTCACATGAAATGCTCCATTCAAGCATCATATGTTTGGGTTCAGCCACCAACAACCAAGCCAAATACACTATCGTCATCAGCCTCCTTGCCGATGCCCAACATCATCATATTCATCACATTAGCATCTTGCTTGACTCTCAACTAGTCATTCTCCAGCTCAACAATGTGTACCGCGTACACGATCCTTGCCTCTTTCGCAAATACCTGTAGGTTAGACTTTTATCTCGACATTTTGATTCCATTACATTTACACATATTCCAAGACAATTGAATCAAATTACAGATAACTTAGCTAATATTTTGTTAGATTGGCATATATCACATCAAGATACCTCTACACATACATAAACATATCAACAACCTGTCACAACATACATAGATTATACATCATCAACACATTAACAAAACACATGTAAACATCACATAGATCTCAATATATAAGATGGTCCACAGTGCCATCCAAATGTTTTCATACAAAAATACAAGTATCCGCAGGCCAGTGAAGCACCTCAGTACAAAATCGGCTCACTAGCTTCTATAAAAAAATACAAAATTACATAGAACACCACTCAAGGTGCCTCTAGATCACCACCTCCTACCCCTCCCTCAAGCGGTGGTCCCCCACCCACTACTAGTCCCTCCTGAACGGGAGGTAATCATTCGGTCATAGCAACACCTACTACTGTTGTTCGTCGTACCACAGCCCGCCACGGAAGTGAAATCCCCACACACTGCTCCAGGATTCCCTCATCCTGGATATGTGACCACATGCCCTCAGGCATTCCCTATAGCACCACCTCCAAGCGATGGCGTATGTCCTCAAAATCTACTTCGGCATCCACCGGAGGAGCATGTGATGGCCCGACACCTGGGTCATCAAACCGATGTCTCCTCACTGCTCTCCCAGGCTCAGCTGGTCTTGCCTTGACGTCCTCACACTGACATCTCTCTCTTACCCACGACCCTCCCCGCGACTGTCTCCCCGGCTCCTGGCGAGCCGACGCCCTCTGCAACTCAACATCGCGCCCACGAGGTGCCTCATCTACACATACAAACAAACAACAAATAGTATCAACATCTATACCAAATACACATGTCATGATATCTCAACCACAATCACTACATCTCAAACTCATCAGCATACCTCGATTATCAAAAACCTCCCCTAGAGGTAACACCATGTCCAGATCATCCCAAAAGTCAACACCAGCATATGGGAACTATAATATCACCTACGGCATCTGCCGCCACACCTGTGTCGCCTCATCTATGAAGAAGTGGTCACCCTTTCCACCACCGTGGCAAAGCAAAATAGTCAACCACCACCTCAATCATGGCTCTCGCACCCCAAGCATGCCCAATAAAATCCTAGGGCGCAACATAGGCACCCTCTCCAAAAACCAGGCCACTAGGATGGACCCAAAGGCAAACTCTCCTGTATCAGTGGACTGACAATGGTCCAGCTGCCCTACCATCCTGGCATGCAGTGTAGGATCCCAGGCAAAGTGCTCACCATGTAGTACCCTCTCCATAATACTCAACTGACCACCACTGATCCGCTAAGTCGCAAGGGACCCATACACCCTCACAATCATCGCTGTTATACAGTGATGTGCTAGAGCATCCATCGCCCAGATACTCATGACAGAGCCTGACATAAAGTTCTCCCTGGAATAGTATCTCTGACCCACTATCACTAGCGCCACGTGAACAGGTAATATTGGCTCCGTCAGTAGGGGCGTTCCCTGAAACGGGAGCCCAGTCAAAAAATATATGTCCTCCACCGCAGTGAAGGCAATCTGCTCTCCCTGCACCATGAAACAATGCAGGTTCAGACTCCACATTCGGATAAGGAACTGCAGGAGATACTCCTGTGCCTGTATCAATAGGCACTCAAAGAACTTCAGTAGACCATAGGCTACAAAAGTCACACGAACCCCCAAATCCTCAATCGCCACAACATCCCTCAACTGGGACCAATCCCGCTCTCGCTAGTCGACTGACATCATGCACAATGATCTCCTGCAGCCACAAAAAACAATCCCAGGTTAGCCACCTTGACCATCAAAAACATTAAAAACATAAATTTTACATCTGTTAACCTTGCCTCCAAGGCACGGTTGTTTAACCCACAGGCGCGCACCCATGCGTGCCTGTTCACCCCACAAGCGCGCACATATGTGCGCATGTTCACTCTAGAGGCACGCACTCAGGTGCGCCTGTTCACTCCAGAGGCGCGGACTCAAGCGCACCTATCCATCCCACAAGTGCGCATGCATGCACGCATGTTCAGCCTACGGGGGCACTTCCATGCACCCCTGTCATGAACACAGGTGCACATCAAAGCATGCATGTCCACCACACAGTCGCGCACACATGCACGATTGTGTAGCCAACAAGCGCGCACATAATGCATGCCCTTGTCCCCCTTACGAGTGCCCCCATGTGTGACTATCCGACTAGCAGGCGCACACTTGTGCACGCATACTCCTGAATCTCCCGCGCACGTGGGGGCCCACACCCATAAAACCCCCTGTACGGCCATCTGTACAGGCCCTGCCCAAAAATGGAAAACCTAACTCTATGCAAGATCATCAGACTACTAACCTAAACCTCGCTGGTCCTCGATCGTCTACCTCATCCTCCCGGAATCTCCAAATCTCCTCTGAATACCTCTCATCCAATCACTCTAGTAGCAAGTACAAATGAGGTGGCAATGTGGGCCCTACAACTATATATAGGCCTTTTTTCCAAACTTCCACTCACCATTTTGGGAGCTCCGGGTGTCCATTCTTCAAACTATCTTAAGTCATGGGATCAACATCTCGGCATCTACATCACGACAGTCCCCGAGCCACTTTTCATCCTGAGCCCCTGGGACACCATTTTTTTTCATACCTCGACCAAGTATGCATGCTCAGATTCAAAATTATCAACTAAATGCTTGTATGTTCGATTCTCTTCAGATATGGTTCACGTCAAGTATTTGGTTTTCATGTGTGTAGGTACTTGGTCATCATACATCAACGCAACCCCTTCAAGTATATACTCAGCACTGGCATGTAGTCATTCCCTCTCAATCTCACTTGCATCTACAGTCACACCCTCTGACATTTACCTCTAGGATCCCCATCTCCGGCTTTGCAGTACTAACACCTCCATTTGCATCTTTGGTATTGTCATCTGGTAGCACTCTTACCCACATGAGTTGTCACATTCATAGCACCCATTTTCACCTTTGACTCTCAGGTTTTTTTTCAAAACCCTTTAGGGATGGGAGTCCCGATAGTCTTCCATCATGTCACGAATCAGCCACATACTCCTTCTCCTCATTTTTCTAGCTTTCCCACTGGACTCCCAGATTATCTCTTCATGGTTCTTTTTTTTTAGTGCACCTCCGCAGTATCATGAACCCCCCATTTCATCCACAATCAGTTTTCCCCTCTATGAATTTCCCTTCATTTCACCTACCTTATACAAAAACCCACCCATGGGGCCCCCACCCTCCACCAGTTCTCCAAGCAAATTGTGCCCTACTTGAGCCAACCATATTACATTGGGGCACCCGTTTCTGTATTTGTACACTCATCCCCAATTATTCTTTATTTATTGTACAAATGCCTTTATTTCCCGCATTTCCATACCTTTTTGTTGTCACCTTTGGCGACCTTCTTCCCTTTTTGGTAAACGCAACCCATGTCGCCCTTGGTTTGGGCACTCCTTATCATCTACAATTGATGACATCATCCATATCCTCTGAGTATCCCACAGGACACTTACCTATGCCCTCTGAGTTTGTTCACTTTGTCCCATCTCTGGCACAACTTATTCCCTGTCTTGTTGTCCCCCTGACACTCAACCTCATTGAATGATTGTGGCCACTTTTTTCCTCACATATACCCCCAACCAAGGGAAGACTTGAGTCTTCCTAAATCTTGACTTCGTCCATGTACCTCTTCCAAATTCCTAACCTCACCTAGTAGATTTCACGAAGCCCTTTGCTTCTGGGAGTCGCGTCCCCCTTTTTGTCGACATCAACACAGTTTTCTAGAAGGGTGATGGTATCTTGACTCTCATTACCTTACCAATGAGAGCTCTTGGATGACACAGAGAGAACCACAATTTCTCCCTGCTATCGTTGGCCCCCATAACATTCGACATCAACACTTTCTCATGTTACAGTGGGTCTTACTTTGTGACTATTTCAGTTATTTCTTATATTCGCCGAAGACCTCTGAACTTGGCTGGGCTATCAATGCCTACAGGATCCGTGATACTTCTTGTAGATATCGTTGCCTACTATTCAAAGTATGTCCCTCCACAGAATTGTCTTCTACCTTTATTACGACTACCCCCAAGGGCGCTGTAGTTGTCTACATTAACAGTTCATTCCTTTTGAGTTACATGACACAAGCATGGGGCATGCCTGCCTCATTTGTACACAGTTTCTTTTTACACACCTTATGGAAGGTTGGGTTCTATAGGTTCCCTTCTCCCTCCAATGGGTAACTCTTGACAACCCCACTATCACTCTCTCTTACAACAACACTCTCAGTAGAAGAAACATTGATGGATTTTGGCTATACGTATGCTCCTAATCTCATCCATCAGGGGGCATCTGCTATCACTGAAATTTCGTCCGCAAATGGTTACAAGAATTTTGCATCGTCAAACAGTTATGAGGTCACCCATGGACCAGAATTAACACAAAATCATTTACAAAGGGTCAAAAACTATACAACTAGTGCAAAAATTAAAGGGCACTATGAAGACACAGGGCATGTGTGCACATGCGCAAAACAAAAATGCAAGAATAATGCACATGCGCACGATGTACGATTGTTGTCGTAAAAATACGTGCACTTGAGAAATGACACATTTATGAGA
This sequence comes from Picea abies, assembly GCA_900067695.1. NCBI lineage: Eukaryota > Viridiplantae > Streptophyta > Pinopsida > Pinales > Pinaceae > Picea > Picea abies. Next base: position 8,597 of record CBVK0100154045.1, read on the forward strand.
GTGGTCGGCCTCCCACCCACTTCTGGTTCAGCTTCCAAGTTTATTTGACACTCAAATCTGGACTGGATTCGATTGGGTGGCTGGTCAAAGACCTAGAAATTCCATAATTAGCCTCTTTACACACTACAAACTAGTTGGACAATACCTCAAAGGAATGTTATAAAAAGGCCATGGATACACTTCATTTTTCAAGGAATTCATAGAAAAGTTATGCTGCCATTATTCTCTTGAGGGATCCTCTATCCTTACCAAGAGTATACTTACATCATTGCATTGGGCAATCCATCTCACCCCTTGAGTGGATTAGCAAAGAATTCTTTCACCATTTTCATTTTCATTTTCAAAGTTGTAAGAAGAGCTTATTTGTGGGGGTCCAAGAGCCCTCCCTTGGAGGAAGAAGGGACTCATAGTATTCTTTCTTCTCAGTGTTTTCTTTCACTAATATTAGCCTTATCAGCCTTATCATTGGTGACATGGGTCTAATTGTTTCTTTTGTCCTTATGTCCCTATGCTCATTAATTTAGTTATTGTTTTATTTCTTACTTTAATTCTTAGTTGTTCTTTTATATTTCTTTCTCTAACCCTTTTCCTTACAATTGTCCTTCTTAGCAAACCCAACTAAGCTTGCAAGCACCTCTATTTTTCTCACTAAGGTGATGAAAGATGTGCAACACTTGTAATTTATGCTAATTATGTAATTATAATTGATTTAAATACAAGTCCATTCTTGATTTATTGTGGTAAATAATAAAATGTCAAAATAAAAGATAATTGTTGAAAAAGGGAAATACTGATTCACCCCCTCCCCTCTTAGTATTTCCAACATGTTATAATTATATGCCAATAGATTCAATTGAGTGTGCATCTATGATTAGTAGTTCATATTCAGTGGAGGAAAAATATGATAATAGAGATCTACATGATAATCCCTGCTATGGGCCATTAGAATGAGACACACAATGAGTTTGCATAGTATGATGCATTCAATTTATTTTATGTTAGCAATGTGGAGAATGATTTTTTTTTACAACGATGATGAAGGGGTAGATGAAGAAGATGAAGATCAATTTGTGAAGGAAAAGAAGGAAAATTGATATGGGGAAAAGGATAATTGTGGATCTTCATGAATGAATGCACATGGTTTCTCTCATTGTGAAATTAATTCCATGAATATAATGTCATGGCAAGAAAATTTTTGGAAACAAAGTGAGATTGTCTGTAATTGTTTTTTATCTCTAATCATTGGATGGAGGGTGTTATAAACCTTGACTTATGTTAGACTCATACACGTACAATGTGTTTACTAGTGACTAATGATGAGAATGTATTATGTACTCTTTCCATAGAGATAATATGTATAAAACTAATGAAAATTAAAACACACATTTTTATTTTAAGAATGTCCTAAATTATTGTGTTTAATTCCATGAATATAATGTCATGGCAAGAAAATTTTTGGAAACAAAGTGAGATTGTCTGTAATTGTTTTTTATCTCTAATCATTGGATGGAGGGTGTTATAAACCCTGACTTATGTTAGACTCATACACATACAATGTGTTTACTAGTGACTAATGATGAGAATGTATTATGTACTCTTTCCATAGAGATAATATGTATAAAACTAACGAAAATTAAAACACACATTTTTATTTTTATTTTAAGAATGTCCTAAATTATTGTCCCAAATATACCCTATCTCATATGCTTTAGATTTTTGGTGTTTAATTTGAATCCTTTACATATGTGAACCCTATAAGTTGGCCTCCTTCACCTCATATGCTACTAGATACTTTTTAAGAAGGCACAATCCAAAAGATTACCTCGAGAGCTAGGAGACGTGGTAAATATTTTGCAAGAACTAGCACTTTCAAGTTGTGATTAAGTTGTGTATCTTTAAGAGTGTTGAAAATTGATTCCCATTATAGTTTGACGTTGCTTCTAGAATATTTTCGATCTCATTAAAATTTCTACTATATCTCAGATTGCGTGGGTGTGTAAGTCTAGAAGAGCTTCCTAGTAGTCTTGGAAATATTACTTCATTGTGATTTCTCGACTTGAACTAATGTCCAAGTATAAAAGTGCTTCCTACCAGTCTTGAGGAAATTTTGTATCGAGATGTTTGGAAATAAAAAGGTGTACAAGAATAAAAGATGTCCCTTTGTTAGGAAAGTTAATATCCCTTATTGAACTTAGTATTGGTTGTTCGAAATTAAGTAGTATTCTTGAAAGAATTGGGCAATTGAATTTGTTGGAATCGGTCAACTTTAATAGGGGCAGATATAAAATAACTACAAGGTTCCAGTCTAAATAAGTTTTTGTAAATTTTCATCCAACTAAAGTACAAGGAGTACCTGGGATTGTCAAAGTGAAATACTCTTCAAATATTATGTGCAGACTTCATATTTTTCTCATCATTGTGAAATATATCACTGTATGAGTGAAAAATGTTAAATAAGTTCCCTGAGGATTTCCATTGCCTAACCTCATTGGAAGCTATGGACCTAACAAATTTCTATACGTTGGAAGGCAAATGGATGGAGAGCATGGTGAAAAGGAAAAAAAACTACATATTTTTCAAATCAAAGGAAGCATGTTGTTGGAGGAAAGATGGGGAGAAATTCAAAGAGAATGTGATCAATCATGTTCTTGTGGAGTGTGTATAGGGAAGGATTTATTAAATGAGAAGAATATTGTAAAACAATTGAAATCAAAATTTGATACGATTTTTACTAATGCATTCCCATAGCCATTCCATATATCTAGTCTTCCTCTGAACATCCTGCTACTTGTTATGTTTGATGGCCACGATAATTTGAATAGTTATGATTTTCATTTGTTTTTACTTGAGGCGAGTATAGATGATATTCAAGAAAAAATTGCAATGGTTTATTTTGGAATTTTTTTTAGGGAATTGCCTAAGAAAGTGGTGAATAAATTTATGGCCATGCTCCTCCTAACAGGAACACTAAATAATTGTTTGAAAAAGTGTTTCCATTAGTTATTGTGCATAGGATGGGATCTGGTCAGAACTTTTTCTTCGGTTTGTAGATGACTGCAAAGATTGTGAGTGATGAGAAAGGTGATAAATACCTTTATTGTTCGAATTTTTTGTTAGAGAGGTCAGTGGAAGAATTTGTGGTGAATAAATGTGAAAGATATATTAAATTGAAGCAAAATGTATAAAGACCTAGAGAGAGTAATGTAAGTGCATAGGAAATGATGTTTTATATTTCCTTGAATTTTAGAAAAACTGTGTATCTATGTTAGCTATTACACTAGCTAATAAATAATAAATACCCCTTGATTGCATGGGAACTTGATGCTCAAGAACTTTCAATTTAATATCTTTATCCCATGACTCCAATTGTGGTCTGCAATCACATTACTATTTGTTTAGGGAAGTTTACACAAACAAGGTGGCATTTTTGGACCTAGTGTTCGAACCTCGCTTTGATACCAAATGTAACACCTTTATATAATATGCTATGAAATAAAAGAATTCTAATTGATACACAAATGAATTAAAATAACTGATGGAACAAAATATTACTCTTTAAATTGAATAGCAATAGAATAACATAAACATAAAAAATGCATGCTAATAAAATACCTCCTCGATTGGTTGAAGCTTACCAGTTTTGATGTAGTCCAGTTGAAGATGCTTGCAAGCATTCCTTATTTTTCCACTTTCCTAGGGTGAAATGAAAAAATCATCTCAGCCAACTAAGATCATTGTTTTCTTCATAGCTCCAAAAAACCTTTTGGTTCCTTGACTCTCTGTAAGGAAACTATCACAAGAAATATATTCCCCAAGAATTATCCAACCTCTCACCATGTTCCAACCTCTCCATCTACTTTCCTATATATAAAGTTCCCATACCCCATTCCCCAAATCTCCTCAACCACCCTCATTAATAGCCATCAACCTCTGTTATCTATATTTTTAGTAAAATTTAAAATAAAACTAAAATATAAATGACTTGCATAAATAATAATAAATAAAATGCAAAGTCTCTCTCTCATGCTAGCTTATAAATGCAATTTGAAATTTTTTCCCAAAATGAGCATGAAAACCTACTATACTCATTTAATTCATCATACCAACCATCAATAAAGCCAAATAATTTATTTAATACTACTATATATTTTTGTATGCAATATAATTTATATAGTCATTAAACAATTCAATTAAATACTTAATAATCTAGTTTAATAATTAATACAATAATTAATTCTACCAATGTGCATGTGTAGGGTATGTGTGTGTAGCTAGTAGACACATATCTTACACATGTACTAAATATAAACAACCACTGCATCTAGTGCATATTTCCTATATAATCACATCAAGGAATTCAGAACAACAAATCAAGTAAATGAACTGTTTAATAATCTTAATGAACACAATAACAATAATTCATCAATAACTAATTATCACACTCAAAATATCAAAAGGGAATAAAAAGAGGGTTTCAAACATGGTAGGAATCAAGTGAGTAAAAAATAATTGCACATCTAATCCCCGATCAATATTCTCAACTAACAACGAAGCATCCTTCCTTCCTAACCTACTTCCATCTTCAATCCTATCCTTTCCTTTGTTGGACTAAGTTGGAGAATCAACTATATTGACCTAAATCCAGATAGAATACATAAGTAGAAGTGTCATACATCTTTATCAATCTTCCCCAATAGGAAACTATCATTCCACACCGCACGACTAAGGGAACCTGAATTCACGCAACCCTCCCACGACTATAGGTTTCATAGGATAAACGATGGGAAATACCTCGACCCCTCCTCATAGATTTAGGTTCAACATCCTACATCAATAAACATTTTGAAACTACTGCTCTTAAAGTCACTTGATCAAACAACCAATCTAAGAAATATGTTTGTAACACCCCCAGCTACCCAAGTTGGGGCATGCCACCACCTAGCTATCGAATTTGAGCTTCGATACCAATTTGTAACACCCACAACTACCCAATATGGGGCATGGTACCTTGTAGAACCACTTGCTTTCATTTGCAGAAAATATCATACTTAATAAATTAAAAACAACAACTACTTTCTATTAACATATATTTATAATGCAGATTTAAACAAACATAAACATTCTACTACAAAATAGATCCTTGCGGAATTAACAGTAAAGCATACATGCAACAAACACGTGAAATTATTATAAATAAGAGACATGTACTTAAAAATATCTTGTGACATTAACACAATTGAAACTTATATTTTAATTGATGTCAACCAACTATGTGCAAACCTTCCATGAACCTCCTAGCCTTAGACCACGTTCCTCATCACTCTTAGTAGTGGGTCACCCCTAAGCTAGGAATAAACTCCACCAGGGAAAGGGATTCCTAATCTAGGTTGAGACTATGGAAAGTCGCATAGTACAACAGGAATGATTATCTCCCAGAAGCCAACCTACGCCCACAACTCACAACCTCTCATTCCCCACATGCCTATCCCACCCTAGGAAGTATACACCTTCACTGTATAATAGTCCATCGACTGCTCCACTTCCTTCCCAGGGCTTCAAAAATAGGACGGAAATGAATTCTCATAGCTCTGTAGTTTTTTCTAGGCTCCTTCCATGAGACTCCACTTCCCCAACAACCTCTCTCACTTGGAGATAGTTCTCATAGACCTCACAACCCGCTTCTTCAATACACGAGCTTGACAACCTACCTTTTCAAACCATAGGCATGGCAACTTTCTTCTTTTGTATAGATCTTAATTCAAATGGGTAAGGGAGAAGGCAACAAAAAAACTTGGGTATGGCACAGATGATGGCAGCAACAGAAAATGTTAAGGCAGGGTATGGGCTCAAGTGAGTAGTGTGTGCCAGTTATAGAGGCTGATGATGGAGGAGTTCAACAATGGAAAAAATAATTGGTTCCTGAGTGCATGAGTGAATGGGGAGAATGGAAATAATGATGAGCAAACCCCCACAATGAACTGATTTCCCACATAAAATTGCATGTCCTAAATCAGACACCTATCCTCATGAATCTGCATGAGATCAACTTCTCATTCGTTCCCTTTCCCACAGGAACTTGGATAACATGATTTATTTCCCCAAACCTTATTATTTTAGGAAAATATATTATAATATTCCCTTTGGGTTAAGCCCTTAAGCTTAGCCCATTTTTCGTATCCTCTTAGCCCCTTCCCCTACCTAGTGGATTTTAGTGCCCCATAACTCTTTCTTCGTGGTCGTTCTAAATGCAACGATGTGTTTTATATTAACTATATGCATAATTACATATACAAAAATAGGCTCACTGGCCTAACATCACATAAGCCTCCTAGCTTATAATCAGTTGGCTCACCAACCTACAAAACATGTTTACAATTCAACAGGGGATCAACCTTGGCATATTACAATACCCTCCCCTTATTTATGCATTGTCCTTAGTGCATCTTCTTTACATAATATCAACAATATTTCCAAAATATTCAAAAATATGCTGGTATTCTTCCCACATAGAATTTTCATGCTCCCAAGTTGTGTCCTTAGGACCATACCAAGTCCATTGGACCTTTACAAGATCCATGGCTTGATTCCAGAGCTATATGATTTTTCAGTCCAAAATGCATAGGAACATTCTTTAAGTCCTGGCGGGGGATGGAATTGAGCTTCTATGTTCCCTCCTTTTAGATTGTCTTTGAGAGTGATGACGATGTCTTCTATCACTCCTGAATCTTCCTCTTTCCTCAAGGGTCATGTTCTATTGGCACAGGGGTAGACCCAGGGTTCAACACTTCAATAGTGCACCAATAAAACCCTAACTACCGGCCCTTTCGGAAACAACTACGAAGAAGATGAAGTGTCACCTGAGGTAGAGGTAGGGGGGTTTGCAGGACTCAGGTGTCTACAATGTAGCTGGGACACAGATATGTGATTACAACACTTAACAAGGCACTTTAGCCAATACAATGCATTAAGTTATGATTCTTATTCATATTATAGATTAAACCTAACTACAGATCAATGTAGTAGTAATCAGGATTAAGTACATCCAATCATTTAGCACATAGCATTAGATCATATCTAACATTCATTCATATCATAAACATTAAGAATCCATGGATCTGTCTATCATATATCAAGAATAATGCGCTAAGCAAATAGAGACATATATGACATAAAAAAAAATTACACGAAGCACATCAACACAAGATATACATGGTTCACCCCAGTGTGGGGCTACGTCCACCAACTCTTCTTATTATTTATTAATCTCTTACAATATTCTTACATGCACAAAGCCACAGATCCAACTCTGCAAGGGACATGAGATCTATGCACACCTCGCCAGATCCTCCTTCCCTGAATTGGATCAAAGAACAAAGCCTTACATAGTCTGTCTGCACCAAGCACTTACAAAAATGCTTACACTTAGATTTGCAAGCCTTAACTCATTCATGCACAAATCCAAATAGCCATGCACTAAGTTGAAAAATGAATGGTAAATTATCACTTGCACTAAGATGATTATAGTACTTATGATGCAGGAGCATCTCGTACATCAAGTGAGCCAGTGCAGAAGCAGTTGGACAGCTGGCCAAGCACCAGCACAAATTTTGAAAATCACCTTGGAAGTTGTTGCACGATCTTAAATAAAGTCATTTAAGAAGAAGTGCACTTGTAATGTAAATGGACCTTGAGCCTTTAGTTCTTGTCCTTAGTAGGTAGAAGGCATTTAAAGTAGTTAATGTGGGTAGATAGAATTTAATTCTAGATTAGACAGTTTTAGAGCGCAAGAGGGAAACGGGATATAGACACCGTCATTGTGTATTGTATCATTAGTTAGAAGCATTGGAGCAAGAGCATGCAGAGAGCTGTGTAAGAACACCCATGTACAGATATTTGGATTAATAGAAGAAGTTGATTCAAATTCATGGTTTTGTGTCTGTTCTCTGTGTATTGATGTTGATATGCTCATGAATGTTTGCTTCCTGTTACACATTTTCTTTATGTGTTGTGTATATGATTTCATGTTTAAGTTTGAAGTCTGAAAGGGTGATGGAATGAGTTTCAATTGTTTCTCTATCTGAGAAAGAATTATTGCAAGGAGTGCAGGTGAAGTGTCCGCAAGGAGTGCGTCGACAAGAATTCAGGGTTGCACCTCTGAAGTTCAGATAGTTTTACTTTTTTTCTCATTTCCTCAAAGTGCAGTTGGGCACAAGAGTCGTGCAAGGAGTGCACAAGCCAAGTGAAGTTTTAGGGTTGTGAACATGAGTGATACCTTTGAGGGACTGCTACTATAGGTGTGCACAGATTCAAAAGGATTCAAACACTTAGACGTGTTTGAAAGGTTGTGGCAAGGAGTGCGAGCAAAAGGGGTTTTCTAAGGAGACGCATAGTCATGGAAAATCTTAGGAAGGATAAGGCCTTTCAACCTGTTGGAGGGCAGCGCAGGGAAGCTATGGCTAGAAGGCTATAAGAAGCGTCGCAGTTTGCAAGTGTGTAGATAAATTCCGTGAAGAAATACTTGGTCATTCGCAGGAATCATTAAGGAGGAACGAACGGTCGAAATTCTCTAAGGAGATTTTGTGAAACTCCGTGAGCCATTAGATCTCACAAAGGTGCAGGGGAGATACAGTGACATATTCTCGAGAGGTTCAAAGCTCAGGAGGGGTAGGACCGTTGATCTGAGCCACAAGGATCGTCAGATTTACACGTAGAATCGTGTATTGGGGTTTCGTGGGTTGAAGTCCCATAAACAGTGCATCAGGAATCACGAAATCGTGAAACACAATATCCTAATAGCCAGAGGAACCGTGTGGGGCCACAAGGATCAGAGAGAGGTGGATAGGTGGCACAGTATATTAGAGTTTCATGGCAAGAAGGCCCGAAACATATGCATTAGGATTCCCTATATTGCAAACTCCGAAATGTCGATGGAGTAAAGGTACCGTTGAATAGTCAACTCGCGAGCGCATCGGAGTTTCAGCGTATCAGGGTTCGGGAATCAGAGAGACAAGTTGTTAGACATCGCAAGTGCTGAAATCGTGATAGGGAAAGTCCCGATAGGAGAGGGAAAGGATCAGTGTTGACTATTGTCGGGGTTCAGGGTTTTGAGAATCCAATGCTTGACCACTGACCTGGCAATACCATGAAGTCCGATCTCCCGATTGTAACGAGGGGATCGCGCGAGAGTTATGTGGGTGCAGATTTCCCGATAGGGAAATAGAAGAACATTTGAGTTCTTTGGGCCATGTGAAAAGAGAAGATCCTGTGAGCAGATGTGCTTGCGAGTGCGTGCTGCGTCAGTTTGGTATCAGAGCACAGAAGGGTTCTTTGCTTTCTGTAGTAGAGAAGAAGAGAATTCACCATGCCGCCAAGGAGAGATAGACAATCACCCGATCCAGAGGATAGGGAAATGCCGAGAAGAAGAGGCAGGAAGATGATAGATCCGATTATGGAGAGACAAATGCGTGATCTTCGAGCTAGACTTGAAGACATGGAGACAGTGCAAAGACGCACAGTTAGTGCAGGGGATCTGAGTGATTCCGAAAGAGAAGTTGAGGTTGAATGTGAAGAATAAGTTGCAGCCAAAGATGCATCAAACGAGCATTTGATCAAAGCTATTGCCAGGATGGGTGCAAGAGCAAAGATGGACATTCTAGTTTACGAAGGAAACTTGGATGCAGAGGAGCTTCTAGACTGGATTAGAGATCTAGACATGTACTTTGACTATGAAGATGTCGAAGAAGACAAGAAATTCAATCATGTTGTCACATTCTTGAAAAGACATGCAACATTGTGGTGGGATGAACTACAAGCTGACAGGCACTGCAAGAGCAAGCAGAAGATCAAAAGATGGGACAAGATGATCATGAAAATGAAGGTGAAATTCATCCTGAGAGATTATCAAATTACTCTGTTCAGGAGGATGCAGAACCTTAGATAGAAGCTGATGACAGTGAAAGAATACACTGAGGAATTCTACAAACTGAACATCAGGGCAGGTCATTGGGAGAGTGATGATGAGAAAGTATCCAGGTATATGAATGGCCTAATATATGATATCTAGGATGAGATGAGCATGGTAACCATCCGAACGATGGAAGATGCTTATCAGATGGCTATCAAAGCGGAAGAGAAGCTGAGCCGAAAGCAGAGTCAGAGGGGTCGAGGCAGAAGGCAGCCCAGAGGCAAATCAGTTGCCCAGGACAAATATCAGAAGCCCAAAGAGGAATGGAAGAAACCTCAGACTCGAACAGAGAGAGGTGGAACCTCACAGCGAGGGCAACATACTGAGCAGAGAGGATATTATGCTAATAACAACAATTTTCCTCATACTAGAGGCAGAGGAAGAGGAAGAGGTGGAGTGATCACATGCTTCACATGTGGAAAAAATGGGCACAATTCATACGAGTGTCCACATAAGAAGAAGGAAACTAGAGAAGCTCACATCACCAAGGTGCAGAGGCGAGATGTTGAGGCAGAAGACACTAAAGGTAGAAGATCGTTGATGATGCGAAAAGTCCTTTTGACACCTGAGAAGGAGGTGGAGAGTTCAATCCAAAGGACCAGAATTTTTAGGACTACTTGCAAGACTAAGGACAGGGTATGCAAGGTCATTGTAGACAGTGGTAGCACAGATAATCTCATTTCTACAGAAATGGTAGAGAAGATGGAGCTGGAGATGACTGATCATCCAAGCCCATACAGAGTTTCGTGGCTACAAAAGGGACACCAGGTAACTGTCACTAAAAAATGTTTAATTGAATTCAAGATAGGTGGATATAAGGATAAGATCTTGTGTGATGTCATTCCTATGGATGTTTTTCATCTATTGCCAGGTAGACCATGGAAATATCACAGGAATGTGATTCATGATGGGTGAATGAACACATACACCCTGGAGAAGAATCGGAGGACACACATGTTGCTTCCAATTAAGGATAAGGAAGTGAAGCTGGAAGTAAGCAACACAGTACTTCTCATGAGTGGGAAGGAACTTCTTAATGAGGTTAATAAGAAGGAGGATCCATAGTTCATTGTGGTCAGGAAATCAAACATTGTTCTGGCTAGCACAAGAGTGGATGATTTACCAGAAGAAGTTCAGGAACTGCTGGAAGAGTTCACTGACATAGTAGTGGACGAACTACCTCATTCGTTGCCACCGATCAGAAGTGTGAGCCATCATATCGATCTCATACCAGGAGCTAGTTTGCCAAATAAAGCTGCGTACAGATTGATGCCGCAAGAGAATGAAGAGGTTAAAAGTCAAGTCCAGGATTTTTTGGACAAAGGTTTGGTCAGGGAAAGCTTGAGTCCATGTGTTGTTCCAAAAGTACTCAGTTCGAAGAAAGACGGAGGCTGGAGGATGTGTACTAATTCAAGGGCAATTAACAAGATAACCATCGAGTACATATTTCCATTGCCGAGGATGGATGATCCGATGGATTGCTTGAATGGAGAAAAATACTTTTCAAAGATTGATTTGAAAAGAGGTTATCATCAAATTCGCATGAGAGAAGGTGACGAATGGAAGACAACATTTAAAACCAATGAAGGGTTGTATGAATGGCTTGTTATGCCATTTGGCTTAACAAATGCGCCAAGTACCTTCATGAGGTTTATGAACAAAGTCCTGAAGGAGTTCATCGGAAAATTTGTCATTGTGTATTTGGATGATATACTAGTTTTTAGTAAGATAGTGGCAGAGAATATGGAGCATTTGGCTATAGTGATAAAGAAACTATAGCAGGAGAAGCTATTGATAAATATGAAGAAATCCTCATTCATGAAGACAGAGCTCATTTACTTGGGATTTGTTATTTCGGCAAATGAGTTGAGGATGGATCCAGATAAGGTGGAGGTAATCAAGAATTGGCCATCATCGAAGAATATTTTCGAGGTGAGAAGTTTTCACGGATTGGCTAGTTTCTACCGAAAGTTCATCAGGAATTTCAGTGGAATTAGTGCAGCGATGATGGATACAATGAAGAAAAGACACAATTCTTTTCACTATACTGAAGAGGCTGAAAAGAGTTTTAATCTATTGAAGAGGAAGATTACGGAACAACCAGTTTTGGTGTTGCTGGATTTCCAGAAAACATTTCAAGTGAAATGCGATGCAAGCGGATTTGCGATCGTGGCAGTCTTGAATCAAGAAGACAGGCCGAGAGCATATTTTAGTGAGAAGCTGAATGAAGTGAAATTGAACTACTCCACTTATGATAAGGAGGTCTATGCTATCATACAGGCATTGAAGAAATGGAGGCATTACTTAATTCCCAAGGAATTTGTCTTGTACAGTGACAATCCTACATTGCAGTTTTTGACTCAATAGGAGAAGTTGAATCAGAAACATGTCAAATGGGTTGAGTATATGCAGAATTTCACTTTTGTGATAAAGCACATTTCTGGTACTGCTAACAAAATTGTTGATGCTTTGAGCAGGAAGTGTTTGCTGTTGTAGGAGTTCAAAGTCAAAACATTGGGTTTTGATGATCTTAGGGACATGTACGTTGATGATCCAGATTTTCAGGAGGCGTATGAAGTAGCTAAGAATCTAGTTCTCAGAGATAGAAGCCCATGGATAGAATACGTGATCCAAGAAGGATTACTATTTAGAGGTAGTCAACTGTGTATTCCGAAATGCTCTATGAGGGAGAACCTACTGAAGGAGAAACATAGTGGAGGATTGGCAGGGCACTTTGGTCATGACAAGACGTTCGCAAAGTTGAACGAGTCATATTTTTGGCCAGGAATGTGAGCGGATGTCAAGATATTTGTAGACAGGTCCAAAATTTGCTAGCATTCTAAGGGAAGGAAGCAGAATGTAGGGTTTTATCAACCATTGCCCATACTAGAAAGGCCTTGGGATGCAATTAGCATGGATTTTGTATTGGGGTTACCAAGAACACAAAGAGGTGTTGACTCAATCTTTGTGGTGGTGGATAGATTTTCCAAAATGGCACACTTCATTCCATGTCAGAAGACCAGTGATGCAACACACATCGCGAACCTGTTTTTCAAGGAGGTCATTCGACTTCATGGGTTGCCGAGAAGCATAGTTTCAGATCGAGATACAAAGTTCATAGGGCATTTTTGGAGGACCTTATGGAAGAAGCTAGGAACTAACTTGGCATTTAGTTCGGCTTATCATCCTCAGATGAATGGACAAACAGAAGTCTAGGAGACTTGCTGAGAAGCTTGGTGACAGAGCACCATACCCAGTGGGACCACATATTACCATAGGCAGAGTTTGCGTATAATGACTTAGTCAATAGGAGAACAGGGCAAAGTCCATTTCAAGTTGTCTATGGCATGCAGCCCAGGGGAATTTCTAAACTGAGGGATTCAGAATAGACTATGACTAGGAGCGCTAGTGCAGAAGATTTCGCAAAGGCGATGAAAGAACTTCATAGCCAGGTGAAGGAGCGATTGATGGAATCAAGCCAGGAATATAAACACAGAGTCAATCAGCATAGGAGACAACTTCAATTTGAGGTTGGTGATATGGTTCTGGCACATTTGAGGAAAGAAAGGTTCTCGAGAGGAACATATAATAAGTTGAAGATGAAGAAAATCAGGCCATGTAGGGTATTGAAGAAATTTGGGGCGAATGCCTATGAGATTGAATTACTCGATGGGATCGGAATATCTCCGATATTCAATGTCTCGGATTTGTACCCATATAAAGTTGGGGAAGCAGAGACTAGAGATGAGGAACCAACGATCCAGTCGACAAAGCAGATGCCACTTGCAGATAGACCACAGATGGAGTGCATACTGGATAAAAGAGTAAGTAAGAGGACCAGGCGAAAGTAATATTTTGAGTATCTGGTCAAATGGAATAACCATCCAGTTGAAGATGCCAGTTGGGAGACCGAAGCAGAGATACAGAAGCATGGATAGACCATGCAGGAGCTCATGGACAGGAGCCCATGAAAGTTTTCAAGCGAGGGAGTATGATGCAGGAGCATCTCCCACATCAAGCGAGCCATTGTGGAAGCAGTTGGACAGTTGGGCAAGTGCCAGCACAAATTTTGAAATTCACCTTGGAAGTTGTTGTGCAATCTTACATAAAGTCATTTAAGAAGAAGCACACTTGTAATGTAAATGGACCTTGAGCCTTTAGCTCTCGTCCTTAGTAGGTAGAAGGCATTTAAAGTAGTTAATGTAGGTAGATAGAATTTAATTCTAGATTAGACAGTTTTAGAGCGCAAGAGGGAAACGGGATATAAACACCCTCATTATGTATTGTATCATTAGTTGGAAGCATTGGAGCAAGAGCATGCAAAGAGTTGTGTAAGAACACCCATGTACAGATATTTGGATTAATAGAAGAAGTTGATTCAAATTCATGGTTTTGTGTCTGTTCTCTGTGTATTGATGTTGATATGCTCATGAATGTTTGCTTCCTGTTACACATTTGCTTTATGTGTTGTGTATATGATTTCATGTTTAAGTTTGAAGTCTGAAAGGGTGATGGAATGAGTTCCAATTGTTTCTCTATCTGAGCAAGAATTCCTGCAAGGAGTGCAGTTGAAGTGTCTGCAAGGAGTGCGTCGACAAGAATTCAGGGTTGCGCCTCTGAAGCTCAGATAGTTTTACTTTTTTTCTCATTTCCTCAAAGTGCAGTTGGGCACAGGAGCCGTGCAAGGAGTGCGCAGGCCAAGTGAAGTTTCAGGGTTGCGAACATGAGTGAGACCTTTGAGGGACTGCTACTATAGGTGTGCGTAGAGTCGAAAGGATTCAAACACTTAGACGTGTTTGAAAGGTTGCGGCAAGGAGTGTGAGCAAAAGGGGTTTTCTAAGGAGATGCAGAGTCGTGGAAAATCTCAGGAAGGATAAGGCCTTTGAACCTGTTGGAGGGCAGCGCAGGGAAGCTATGGCTATAAGGCTATAAGAAGCGTCGCAGTTTGCGAGCGTGTAGATAAATTCCGTGAAGAAATACTTGGTCATTCGTAGGAATCATCAAGGAGGAACGGACAGTCGAAATTCTCTGAGAAGATTTCACAAAACTTCGTGAGCCGTTAGATCTCACAAAGGTGCAGGGGAGATACATCGATGTATTCTCAAGAGGTTCAAAGCTCAGGAGGGGTAGGACCATTGATCTGAGCCACAAGGATCGTCGGATTTACACGTAGAATCATGTATCGGGGTTTCATGGGTCGAAGTCTCATAAACAGTGCATCAGGAATCATGAAATCATGAAATGTGATGTCCTGATAGCTAGAGGAACCGTGTGGGGCCATAAGGATCATAGAGAGGTGGACAGGTGGCACAGTATATTAGAGTTTTGTGGTGAGAAGGGTCGAAACATATGCATTAGGATTCGTGATATTGCGAACTCCAAAATGCAGATGGAGTAAAGGTATCGTTGAATAGTCAACTCGTGAGCGCATCGGAGTTTCGGCGTATCGGGGTTCGGGAATCGGAGAGACAAGCTGTTAGGCATTGTGAGTGCTGAAATTGCGATAGGGAAAGTCCCTATAGGAGAGGAAAAGGGTCAGCATTGACTATTGTCGGGGTTTGGGGTTTTGAGAATCCAACACTCGACCACTGACCTCGCGATACTGCGAAGTCTGATCTCCTGACTATAATGAGGGGATCGCGCGAGAGTTCTGTGGGTGCAGATTTCCCGATAAGGAAATAGAAGAACATTTGAGTTCTTCGGGCCGTGTGAAAAGAGAAGATCCTGTGAGCGAACGTGTTGCACCAACTTCTTACATCTCTTATCTATCTACTTATACATTTACAAAAGGGACTAAACATGGGTAAAACACATGGGATGACATCCCATACCTGTTACATAAAACCTAAAATCCCAAACATACCACAAAATGGGTGAGATCCCGTGATCTCCTCTTTTCCTGGGCGCTCCACCTTCGACCGGCCTGTCAAAGTCCCGGAAATGGTCAAACATGACCAGCATTTCCTCAAAACCTGGTCAAGGGCCAACAGGCCCCCAACACTCACATGTGACTCATCTCAAGTCATTATGATCAAGGCAATAGTGCTTCGAAGTCCTCGAGCTTAGTTCAAGATGCCTTGACTTGCTGCTTCGCCAGAGCCTCCTTCTCGGTGAACTCCTAAATTACTTGCTTGGTGATAGGCCCTTCTAGGAATTGTTCCATTGTCATGACCACCTGTTCCAACTGTGATCCTTGTCCCTCAATCTATTCAAAAATTGTTCAAGCTTCGTCTTGCACCGGCTGGAGTCTTTGTGTCACCTCCATAACTCTGCTTTAGATCATAGTCACCTGTTGTTGAACTGTGCATTGCTCCTATGACCTATTCATATTTTCCATGGTCTTAAGCAGCTTTAGTTGCGCTTGCACAGTTGATGCCTGCTACTTTTCCTCCTGGAGTTGTGCCTCCAATATCCTCATCTCTGGGTCTTCTGCAAGGTGCTCATAGGTTTGTGCACTTCAGTCAGTTAGTTTCTTACCTCTTTTGTTCAGATTGAACTTCTCATTTTAGTACAGAGATTCAAAATTCAAGTAGAATACTGTCCACTACAACAACCGATCTATGCACAGATCTTTTTATTCCCTTCATTTCCTAGCAATCACAATTTCAGGTCCCGACAACAGAACCATTTGTTGGCACAGGGGCAAACCTAGTGTTCAATGCTTCAGCAGGGCACCAAAAAAACCCTAAGTACTGTTCGTTTCGGAAACACCTGCGAAGCAGATGAAGTCTCACTCAAGGTAGAGGCAGGGGGGTTGTAGGACTCAGGTGTCCTAGTTGGGAAATAGATCTGTGATTACAACACTTAACAAAGCACTTTATTCAATACAATGCATTAAGTTATCATTCTTATTCATGTTGTTGATTAACCCTAACTATAGATAAACACAGTAGTAATCAAGATTAAGTACATCTAATCATTTATCACATAGAATCAGAGAAGATCTAACATTCATTCATATCATAAACATTAAGCATGCATGGATCTTTCTATCATATATCAAGAATAATGCACTAAGAAAATAGAGACATAAATGACATAAACAACGTTACACGAAGCACATCAACACAAGATATATGTGGTTCACCCCAGTGTGGGGATACGTCCACCAACTATTCTTCTTCTTTATTAGTCTCTTCCAATATTCTTACATGCACCAAGCCACAGATCCAACTCCGCAAGGGACAGGAGATCTATGCACACCTTGCCATATCGTCCTTCCCCTAATTGGATCAAAGCACAAAGCCTTATGCAGTCTATCTACACCAAGAACTTACAAAAACGCTTACACTTAGCTCTGCCAGCCTTAATGCATTTGTGCACAAATCCAACCAGCCATGCACTAAGTCGAACAATGACTGGTAACTTATCACTTGCACTAAGCCAATTATAGTACTTCTTACATCCCTTAGATATCTATTTATACATTTACAAAAGGGACTAAACATGGGTAAAACCCATGGGCCAACATCCCATACATGTTACATAAACCCTAAAAGCCCAAAAATCCCACAAAATGGGCACGATTCGGCGATATTCACTTTGCCTGGGTGCTCTGTCTTTGACCAGTCTGTCGAAGTCCCAGAAATTGTCAAACATGACTAGTGTTTCCTCAAAATCTGGTCAAGAGCCAACAAGTGGCTTCCTGATTTGTTCGAGCCACTCTCCTTATCTAATTTATTTTCAATTCTGTCCAAGCTCTTCATTAACTTCATTTTGAAGTCTTCCTACTGTTCTTTGTCTTTCATAATCCTTTCATTATCAAGTTTGTGACTCTGGACATCTTTTTCCAAATTTCTAATGGTCTCTACCATATTCATGTTATCATCCTTTTCTTCTCCTTGTCCATTGGAGTTTGTTCCTTCTGTTATCACTCTGTAATTTGCCTAAGGCTGCTGAGGCAAACACAGAGGTAACCTCGAACCGCTTCGAGTCTTGGATCTAGCCCTCCAAGACTCAGAGAGGGATCTCTCTTTCAAATTTATCTTTGTTTGGGCAATAGGGCTGGTGTTAGGCTAGTTATAAAGCACAGGGTTTTGATTTTGGTTTTTAAGATGGTCAGCTTGGGACAGCAAGGAGGGCCATTGGGAAAATGGAGTCTGCGTCTTAGACTAGGTGATTCAATCTCAGATATGGACAGAGCTCTTTCACAAGGAAAGGTAGCAGCAATAATGGATCGTATTGAGTGTTGATGGCGTCGGTTTGAGGAAGGAAATAGGTGAGGAAAAAGACAGGCAAAGGAGCACTTAAGAATCCCTAAGCTAGCCTTTTCGAAGATCAATATAAAGATTACCAAAAGCCGAGAGGCAAAGTATACGCTGATAAATTCTGCCCCTATAACTTTCCTTCTGATAATAAGAAAAAGAAAATGAGCATCATGACCATAGGAAGAAACATTAAACAGAGGGAAAACACCACCACTATCACTACACAAGAATCCTGTCAAAGAAATAGGCCCATCACTGATATCATTAAAGAATTACAGAAAAGCTTTCTGGCTAAAATACAGCCCATGCTCCAGCAAAGAAAATGAAAATTCACAGTCCAACAAATAAAATTACATTCTCCTCAGGTCTAGCCAAAAGGAAAGGCAGTTTATGGCTGAAAACAGATTTACACAGGTTTAAAACCTCTTCACACAGGTTTGGCCAGCGAGAAAAGGTGCTTCACTGCCAGAACCCTCCCCTACTATGCCCAGTCGAACCCTCATTAAGTTTTTTACATCACTATAAATAAGAAAACAAAACCCCCCCAGCCTATCAATCCTCCAAAACTGGCGCTTTAGCTCTGCACACTAAAAATAGTAAACAGTTACAAATAATTACACATGTCAATTCTCTCTTAAGCAAATCGAACAGCCAATTCACTGGAGACTAGATCTTGCATATGCTTCTTCGACATCTGGAGGCAGTTTTGGTTTGCTGGAAATGAGACTGAACGCTGGAAGGTTTTGTTGGAGATTGGCTGCCAGTTGTAAAATTGATGCCTTTAAACACTGATGCGCTGCCACCTGTGTGTAACTGCTATGGATTATGGGGAAGATCGTTTCCTTGTTGGCTGTTCAAATGAAATTCGACTGCCCTGAATGAAACTGCCACTTGTCCCATAGGTTGCTAGTGCTCTGCTTGGAAAAGGAAGGCGCTCTGCCACCTGTGATTAGAAATGCTCTGCCATCTGTCAATGAGATGTTAAAGACCTCCTGGCTATGATCCTGTAAATGCTCAACTGTAACTCGTATGCTCCAATGTGAACTGATATGACAGAATTAGCGTAAAACTTTGAATTTACAATCTGCCAGGATATTATTAATGCAAATGTCACAGGAATCCACTGGAATTTGTTGCTTTCTTCGAAGAAATACGATTGTACCTTTCAAATTTGAAGCTCCATGAGAATTTTGAGGAATATCCTTTCTACCAGGCTTTTGAAGAGCACTTATTCTTGAAGGATGATTGTCGAAGTTGGAATAAGTGGAAACAATAGTTTCACAGTCCCGGGCTTCATCTTTAAATCTTGTCAGCTGCAACATGACAGAGCCGACGCACACTATTCACATTTCCATGTCTTTATCCCTCTTGTCAATTATCGATTTGTTTTGCTAGAATTTACCCGAGTCTCTTTTGGATGAACGCAGAATTAGACTCGGTCAATGAAGTCATGCTAAATCGCTGTTTATGCTGGTCAAGTGAATGGATCCGCAGAGAACCCTGGACTGAGAGGACTTGCATGGGTGGAACCAAAAACTGGACTCGTGCCACCTCCTACACTAGCTTGTTTCTCTATGCGTTCCCTCTTGAGCCTATTCTTTTCTCTTGCATCAATTTCTTTCTTGTCAATAAAACTAGCAAATGATCGTATAACTCTTGCACTCTGAATAGTAAGGGAACGGGATGCAGAGACATCGCCATCTTCATTGTCAAGATTCCGACGATGATGAATGAATTCGCAAATCCTACGACACAGAAATGCAAAGATGGCAATGAAGGATGCAACTCCATTAATCAGGAAAAGACCCAGAAGCTCTTTAGACCTAGCTGATTCGATTTGAGTTGATTGTCATCTGATGTGCAAGAACTTTCACTTAACCATTTATCATGGATTCTCTGAAGCTCACCATTCTCTGACAGGCTCAAAATTGCTGTTGACATGTCAATTACTAGCTGCGAACCCTTTGGGAATACAAAACCCCATCCACTTCTAGTAAATTGCTGACCAACGATTTGAAAATCCGCATTGTAGTGATAGAAAGTATTGGGCATAAGGAAGCTCTTCTACAATGCAGCCACCCCTCCATTGCTTGGTCCCAGGGACAATGCTTCTGCATAATTTTCTGTAGAATAGAGGGGGATGAGTCTTGATGGGGCTATACCTAGCTCTTCTGTTAAATAGTTTCTTGCAAAGGATCCTGTCTGATATCCTATAGGAGCATCACTTGCTATCAAACTATCAATTCCATTAATTGTTGGTGATAATTGTTGTACAGTCAGGATTGAAGTCAGACTTGTTGTATAACTTGAATTGATGATCAAAACCACAAACAGCCATACAATAAGCACAGCTTGTCCAAGGGTGCTCGTAGTGTTTTCTCTGTGAGAAAGAACAATGTTGAGAAGCTGAACCTTTCAAACTGCATACTGATTATTAGGCTCTTGCCCCATTAAAAAAAAAACTAGGGAGATTCCGCACTGTTTCAATGGGAGAATTCTCATGTGAAATTTAAACCGGCACCTTGAAGCAAATAAGGATTTGACTTCCCAGTTCTATTGAACTAAAAATATCCTTAAAATCCAATTTTTAACTACACAATATTAGAAGCTTTGAAGCAGACCTGACCAGCAGAAAAATGAACCCAAACTTTACTGCATTTTTTATTTGGCTGAAAGAAATGAATTCACTAGCTTGTTAAAAGTAACATATTCTGCTCCTGGTGCACGAGTTCTCTTGGCTTACTTCAGCCACATGAAAAGAAGGCAGTAAATCCATGGCATGGAAACAGAACTTTTCAAGTAATGACTAGTGTCTGAGGAAAAGGGAAACTTCTTTATTTCTCATTGATCGAAACAGTCCACATTCTATTGAAGCATGGTTAGTGACCAGACAGCCTTCCAAGTTAAATCCATAGTGAACATGTGAGATCGGAAGAGCGTCGTGTAGGGAAAGAGTGTAGATCTCGG
>CBVK0100154046.1:0-29734 GCA_900067695.1 Picea abies
TCCATTAAATTTATTATTGAAATAATTTATTTTGTATTCACTTTGAATTATAATACACTCGTCACTTCACTTTATTATTTACCTTTCAAAATATCTTAAACCACTTTGACTACTTTGACCTTTTAGGGCTTCTAGGTGACATGTGAGGGTCCTCCAACTTCGTAAGGCCATAACTCTCAAACTGTGAGGATTTATGTGACATTCCACATACCACCAGAAATGGAATGACATGTACTATCCATATAGAATAGTATTACCTTCAAATATAGCGAAAAACATACCGTTATCCATCAAACAAACTTGGGTCCATTACCCAAACCTGGGTTCTCCAACTTCACATGGTCATAACTCTCTAACTGTGAGGAGTTATGTGACGTTATACATACCACCAGAAATGGAATGACAAGCACTATCCATATAGGATAGTTTCCCTGAAAAATTCACTGTCCTTAATCTCATTATTACACAATTAAGCATGGGTTCTCTTACTCTGCAAAGCGTCTTCCCGTGAGGGCTTTCACTGTAAGGGGACCACTTTGGAGTTCATCCATATTTACTTCTTATCAACCATTAAAAAACAATAATGAGTCATATTTACATCAAAAAATCTTGGGTCTATTACCCAAACCTTTGTGCTACGAGGCTTTCTTCAAGGGTTGACATCAATGACAACCAACCTTAATCAACATAAATAAGCGTGGTCGAAAGGTGGTGGAGGTGAATATAAAATGGGATTTTGACGGCGTAGATTTTCTTTCCCCCCCAACTAATCTGATTGGCTCATGGTGCAATGAATTTAGGATAGCCGACAGCTAAGAATTAAAGCTTGCTTCCATATCTACATCACTTTGACACATAGGATTAGTAACGTACCTCATAACTTACTAGACGAACCGATCTGTCGAAATAAACACACTATCCAACCGCCATCTAATCCACGTGGGATAATTGTAATGATGAGAGATGGCTTTGAAACGTGAGAAATGATGATATGCCAAGTGGAGCATAGGTGGAGTCCTTTCTTTGGTTGACCAGCTAGAAATCTGTGGATGTGGAGTCAAGTAATGGTGAACCGGCATTGTCTATCAGAGAGAGCATGAAGTAATTTGGAAAAATGGCGAAAATATTCACAAAAACAACGGAAATGACAAAACAACAGTGTTTCATCATGGAAAGATAGCAGAGCGGGAAAGATTGATTGAGTATCAGTATGGAAAAGTGGCAGAAATGCGAAAAATGGGTGTAGCGGCATGTAAAATAGTGAAAAGGAATAACATATGTAGGTGTATCAGCATGTATTTTGCCCAGAATGTTGGAATTAGGTGTAGCAGCATGTAAATCGACCAAGTTGTCGGAAAAGAGTGTAACAACATGTAAGACAAAATAGTCGGGAGAATGGTGTAACAACATGTAAAGTGACCATTTTGCAGTAAACAGGTGTAATAGCATGTAAAATGACCATTTTGTTGGAAAGAGGTGTAACAACATGTAATCCAACCGAACACAAAATCCCTTAGTTTTTAGAAAGTTTTTCAAACTTCAAAAACTAATCCTTTGGCTCCTTTCACTGTAATCTACCTTGTTGTTCATCAATCCATCTACACACAAGTAACTGCTTGATACCCTTCTAGGCTGAATTTATTAGAAAAACATAAAAAATTTAAGCAAAAACAAAAAAATTCAAATTCCCAGAGTTTATTTATATACAAGGTTTTATTGAAAAGAAAAACGTTCTAAGGCTTAGAAGGGGAAGGAGCAAGCTCCTTTCCCTTTAAAAATTGATAAGTTGTATCAGTTGTACAACTGGATTTAAATTCTGCCTTGGAAAGTGGACATTGATACAGGCGCAAGCGATGACCATTTGCAAGTAACTCTGTATTGGATCCATCAATAGTGATCAACCTGACTGTCCCATTGGGAAAAAAACTCTCTACCTCGTAAGGTCCCATCCATCTTGTACGCAGCTTACCCTAAAATTCTTTAAAGCGCGAATCATACAACAGATCCCAATCTCCCTTTTTGAAAAACTTCTTCTTGATGACTCGGTCATGCCACTTGGTTCTTTGCTATTGAATCATTGTGGTTTGATGAATAGCGTCCAAACGCTTCTCATCTAACTCATTTAGCTACTGCAGTATGTCCTTCTATGCCATAGTCAATTCTAGATTGATTGTTGATGTAGTTCTTAGGGTTTTGATCTCAAACTCAATGGGAAAAACAAGTCTCTTTCCATATACCAGTTCATAAGGAGAAAAACCAGTCATGTTCCTCCAAGTGGTTCAATAAGCCCATAGAGTTTCATGCAATCTATTAGACCAATCCCTACGATGTTCCCTCACTTACTTATTAAGAATAGCTTCTATGACTTTGTTTGTACTTTCCACCTGCCTATTACCTTGGGGATGGTATGGAGAAGTTGTTCTATGCAAAACATGATACTTATTGGGTAGGGATTCAAACTTATGTGATGTGAAAGTTGGTCCCCCATCATTCACTAACTCTCTGGGAACTCTAAACCTAACAAATATATCTTCAAACAAAAATTTTAAGACAACTTCTTCAGAGGCCCTGATGAGTGCTTTTGCCTCTACCCACTTGGTCATGTAATCTGTGCAGACCAATATATAGACTTTTTGATTATAAGGTGGGTTAATGGGCCCTATAAAATCTATGTCCCACCTCTCAAAAGGCTCTAACACCACTTGAGGTTGGAGAGGCATCTCATCCCTATGATTTGGATGACCCATTCGTTGGCAACTATCACAGGCTTGGACATACTTCCTTGCATCTTGAAATACTGTGGGCCAAAAATAGCCCATCCTCAAAATTTTATGCCCAGTCCTTTTATCAGCAAATTGACCCCCACAAGGGCCATCATGGAAAGCTTTAAGCATATCATAAACTTCAACATCTCTCAAACATCTCCTGATTTCTTGATCCAGGCCTGTGTAGAAAAGATATCCCCTTATCCAACTATACCGAGCACTCTTATGAATAATCTTCCTTCTTTCTCGGGGAGATAGATGTAGAGGTACATTCCCTGCAACAAAATAATTAGCAATGTCTGCATACCAAGGTGAGTGAGTAGATACTGCAAACAAATGTTCATCTGGAAAGGAATCATATATAAGTGAATTATCATCATTTATATTCAATCTTGAGAGAAAATCAACAACCACATTTTCCTTTCCTAGTCTATCTACTATAGTGATGTCAAATTCTTGTAGTAATAACAACCATCTTGTTACTCAGGCATTAGTAATAGGTTTATTCATCAAATATTTAATTGTTGAATGATCAGTATGAATAAAAGTAGAATAACCAGTGATATAATGCCTATATATATTGATAGCATAAACTGCTTCCAAGAATTATTTTTCTGTAACTGTGTAATTTAACTCAGCAGGAGTCGTGTTCTTGTTGATATAGTAGATATCATAGGGATATTTTTCTTCATGTTTCCCTAGCACTGCACCAATTGCAGTATCTGAGGCATCTAAAGAAATGTGAAATGGCAGAGCCCAATTGGGCCCTCTCAAAATGGGAGCTCTGGACAATTTCTGTTTCAGATCTACAAAAGACAATTCGCAATTGTCAGTCCAACTAAAGTCAACATCTTTTGTTAATAGAAAAAATAAGGGAGAGGCAAGCTTGGAATTTTTTTTAATGAATCTCTTGTAATATCCAGCATGCCCTAAAAAGCATCTTACCTCTTTCTGAGTTGATGGAGTTGGAATGTCCAAAATTACCTAGATTTGGCTGGGTCTACCTGAATTCCTACATAAGAAATGAAGTGTCCCAACACCACACCTTCGCTCATCATCATATGACACTTTTTCGTACTTAGAGAAAGATGAGACTCTATACATCTTTTGAGCACTTTTTCCATATTAGCTAAATCTTCATCGAAATCAATACCATAAAGTGTAAAGTCATCCATGAATATTTCCATACAGTCATTCACCATATCAGAGAAAATACCAATTACAACTCTCTGGAAAGTGGTTGGTGCATTACACAAGACAAATGGGAGAACCTTGTAGGAAAATGTACCCCAAGGGCTGGTAAAAGTGGTCTTATCTTGGTCCTGTGGAGCAATTTTTATTTGGTGATAGCCACTAAATCCATCTACGAAAGAGAAAAACATTTCCCGGATAGGTTGTCTAGAACCTGATCAATAAATGGAAGAGGGAAATAATCCTTCTGTGTGGCCTTATTCAGGGCTCTATAGTCCACACACACTCTCCATCTACCATTATTTTCAGGAACAATAACCAAGGGTGAAACCCACTCGCTGTCTGATATAGGGTAGATGAATCCTACATTAAGAAGTTTCAGGAGTTCTTCCTTAACAATCTCTTTAATATTAGGGCTCATCTTCCTTTGAGGTTGAAAAATGGGTCGACATTCTTCCTTAATGTATATAAGGTGGGTGCATAGTTAAGAGGAAATTCCTTTCATATCCATGTAATCCCAGGCAAATGCCTCTTTATGTTCAATCAATAACTTCATCAAACATCCAGTTTTAGCAGAAGATAAATCAGGATTGATGTTTAAGGTTTTTCCAGGTTTGATTTCTACAACGATGCTCTTAGAACTGACTTGAGGAAATAATTCAGTTGTTTTAGTATCTGTTGTTACAACCAAATTAACTTGATTTACAACAGTTTCAGAGAACATTTCTGGGCCCACCCCTTCCTACGCAGTAGGGTCAAATATTCTACTCAATCTGTGGTACGTGTTTTGTGTAACAGCAGAAGCGTCACTGATAAAGCTATTGATTAGCTCATCCTCTGTCTCATCTTTGAAACTCAGGCATTTTCCTATCTTTAGCACAGGCAAAGAACTTTCATCCTCAAGGTCCATCCATAAAGAATTTTTGGGTTCCACACTGAGCGTAGCATGAGGATAAAGGGTAAGTTTCTTGGTATCATAACCATCAGAGATGGTCATTGAACCAGATCTACAACCAATGAAAGCATCGGCTGTATATAACCATGGTCTTCCTAGAATTAGAGGGTGGCCCCCCAGATGGGTTTTAGGTTGCAATACGACAAAATCGGCAGGGTACTCCCATGAATCAACTGAAATAACTAGATCATCGATTACTCCTTCTGGTTTGATAGTAGAATGATCAGCTAATTCTAAAACAATAGGAGTAGGTCGGACTTGCGTTCTGAGCTGCAGAAATTGTGTCGTCTCTATTGGCATAATGTTAATTGCTGCCCCTAAATCAACCAACACATCGGGAATAAATGTCTATCCAATTTTGATAGTGATTGTAGAGTTTCCTGGGTCGCCATATTTAATAGGTGGGGTTTTGCCTAACATCAATTCAGACAATTCTCCCACTATGTGTACTGTGAGGGGGTCACTAGGTTTCCTTCCAGACTTTTTGATACATAGGTCTCTCACAGTCTTTGCATAAATAGGAACATCCCTAATCGCTTGCAATAGTGGAATTTTAACATGCAGATTTTGCAACTCTCCTAAAAGATTGAAGGATGGTAATTCCACAGTTTTGATAATTTCCAATCTTTCAGGGAATGGGGGTTCTGCTAATTCTATGATAGCTTTATCAATATCCTCTGTATTAGCCGATGGTTTTACCCCCGATTCCTTGTCTGATTCTGAAGATGGAGCATCTTCAATTATTGGCTCGACTATTCTCCCTGATCTTAATTTTATCTCATCACAAGGTATAGGGGTAATAGACAGAACTGGAACATTGTGTATATCAATATTATGAATGGCCTTATTATTTGGATTTGGTTTAGGTTGCATAGGCATCTGAGGCCGTAAGGGAGGATTGTTCTGTGGGGCATTGGGAGGTAACTGCAGTTGTTGCTGCTAGTATTGGGGTTGGAACTGTTGTTGATAGGGGCTCTATTGGTGAGTGTTTTGATAAGTAATTTGTTGTTGAGGGCCTCTCCAATGTGGGTTCCATTGCCTAAGATGATTATGTTGTTGGGGCATAGGTACCCATGCATTGGGTTCCTGATAACGAGGTGGCATCTGATTTGGAGGGGGGGTATTCATCTGGTCGTATTGAAGTTGATTGTTCACATTATTCCAATAATTAAGTGTTGCGGGAGAGAATTGAGGGTTTGTACCTTGACCTCGTGGCTTCCATTGTCTTCTCTGTGTTATTAGGTAGACATCCTTCACTTCCTCATTAGTTTCCTTCATTGATGCTTTTACACTTGGTAGGGAGGGACATTGGTCAATAGCATGATCTAATTTGCAAATAAGACATATCTGGACACTACTCAGTGGGAACTCTCTTAGTGGATGTTTCTTTCTTCATTTCAAACAAAAAATGGACAATGCCTGATCTGATTCTGCCTGTTACTGTTTGACCTTAAAAGTGTCAATTTGTGAGGCAAAAGAGTTAATCATTTCTGTTTTGAAATCTTCTAACAGATTACCTATTTCTGCTCTTGTTGCCCCTCCATTGGCTGATTTTTGTACCCTTGAAAAAGTGGTATCCCTGATAGATGACTTATTCCTTCTAGATCCTCGAGAGCATCTCTTACAAATATTTACAATGTCTTCATAGTATTCCTTAGATATATCTCCCTTGCCAAGCATATTTATCATATCTAAACAATCATCTCTAACTCATTTTAGAAAAATAGTTTTCAGAATGTCCTTACTCACATTTGGATGTCCTGACCTTTGTAGATTATATTGGAGTCACTCCACAAAATATTCAAGGGTCTTGTCCTCCTTCTAAGACATCTTGAACAATTCCTCTCTTCGTTTCCTTGTTCAGCAGTAGTCTTGGTACTTGTTCAGGAAAAGCTGCCTCATGTGTTCCCATGTTGAAATATTCTCCCCTCCAAGGCTCATGAACCATCTTAATGCGTTACCCTTCAACGTAGCTGGAAACAATTTAAGCTTCTACACAGTGGTAGTGTAGTCATATCTTCTACACAGAATATCAAATTCAAACAAAAACTCATCTGGATCCTCAGTAGATAATCCATGGAAATTTGGCAGGGCTGAGAGAGGTATGTTGTTCATAGGAGCTATCCCCCGTGTGGGAATATTAGTAATAGGAAAGACTAACGTAGAGATAGTATTTTCATCATTTTCTTGATCTTCATTATACAATGGATCCTCATGGTGGAACTCTTCTTCATTATCTCCTTGATTTTCCATGGCTTCTCTTTCTCTCCCATCAATACGGAAAGTGTCCCACTCCTCTTTAGTGACTATCTGTCCGTTGGTATGATAAACAACTTCTTCTGGATTTTCCTTGTTCCGAGCTACACTTGTTTGATCTTCAATATTCTCTAGTGTTGCGTGCTGACTTGTTGGTGAAAAATCTTCAGCTTCAGCCCCTGATGAAAATAATGTTTCAAAATGGGGTAGTTCTGATGACTGAGGAATATGTCTTCTTGGAGGATTTGAGGGGTGAAAGATAGATCCCGAAGAAGAATCTACTCTGGCTATAATCTCATCAACAAAAGTTGGCCTTCCTAGTGTAGGATTCCTTCCACCACGTCCTATGGCACCTGTAGGGTTAGTATTTTTGGCGATACGTCCTCTTGTTCCTCGATTCATGTAGACTACTCATTCCTAAGAAAAGAAAACTAGTGTGCTTACAATAATCTATAATTATCTTCCCCGGTAGTGATGCCAAAATGTTGTGCACTTTAATTGTCTAAATAAATAGATAATTAAGGTGTTCAATATGAATTGTCAAACCTGGGGAATTTTTGTTATTGTAAGATAATTGTGCACAGTCTATGCTAGATTATAAAAGAAAACACTAATCAAGTTGCAATAAGGTAAACTAACACTAAAAGAAACATAATTGAAAAGCTGAACACTAACACAAGTTGCTGACACGGCTGGAGTTCTAATATATTGTTGCAGAATTGAAGTCACACTTGCATAATTGAAATCTAATTTCCAGAAGTAGAATTTGATGAGTGTATAAGAATCATTGATTATCTAATCTATTCTAATTTTCTATCTTACTCTTGCAGAAGGAAGTTCTGTGCTAATTGCTGAAAGGAAGTCTACTTAATTGCAAAAAGGGAATTCACACTTCTATTTACTTTTGCTTGAAAACAAATATTTAATCTAATGCAGAAAAGGAGTTAACTTTCAAAGCAATTCTCCAGCAGTATACAACAATTGTTTCTAACTCTCATGAGACACACTGATGCGCATTAACAGAAAAGGGATTGAACTGTAACAACAAATGTATTCTAGCAATGCATAAACAGATGAATCACACAACTGTAAACAATCAAAGTAGTTAATCTAAAACTCACAATAGAGGGGGGTCTGTGAGGAAGGTGGGCCCTTTCCTTCTCACTGAATCCACTCGAAAAGACTACAGTAGGTTGGAGAAACACAAATCACTTCTTTATTAAATCGCCAAAATGTTTATATACAAAATGTTTCATTTCACTCTTTGTTCCATAACTAATCTCTCCTACCTAATGGTTACAAAATCTATGTTATTTAAAGACAGAGACATTCAGTTGAAACGAACTCAAAACAGCCTTGAGAATCAGAGATTCTCAAGCTGTTTGTATGATATAAAAGATCTGTTATCATCACAAAATCTGGAAATGATCTTGATCACCAGAGTGAGCCAAAACGTGTAACAACTTTGAGGATTCGTCTTTAGGATATGGATTTGAATGATATACCAGCTTCCAGGATCAATGGGAATCTATTGCAGCAGTTGTAACAACTTCCAAGAAAGGTGCGCGATTGCTGTAGTCGTGTAACATCATGCAGAACTAGCGCACAGCTGTAACAACTTGTGTAACAGTTGCGATCTTTCTTCAAGACTTTGTTGTTTTTCTTTAATCTACACATTTTGATCATTAGTTGAACATTCAAGGATAAAATATGAGAAACGCTACCAATCAAACATGTTAAGTAAATAAGAATACAAAAGCAAGATCAATGATTCATACCTTGGGAAAAAGGTCTTAGCAAACATGATATTAGGAATTTTAGCATAGAAATGATAAGGTTGAATGAGCAAAAAATATAGTGAAAAAGGGACATTTATGGATCCTAACAACGACCACAGGCTGTGACCACACGCCTATCAAAAGGCACTTCGTGCTTCAGGACCTCGGGTTTTATGTTTCCAGGTCACCCAACTCTCTTGAGTCCTGATCTCCCGATTTTCGAATCCTCCCTAAGACCAACTATGACGGTCCTGCGCTTTCCTCGATCGACGGATGCGATCGTTTCACGATTTTGCGTTTCACAACTTTGGGAGTCCCTTTGCCCCCATTCTCCCGATCCCCAATTTCCTGATAATGCTAGATCGACGGTCCAAGTCTTTCCTTGGATCAACAGTTGTGATTAAGTCGGGGTTTCACATTTCGTGACTTTGGGAGTCTCCTTGCCTCCATTCTCCCGATACCTGAAATAGCGATGGTACAAGATCGACGGTCCAACTTTTTCCTTTGATCAATGACTGTGATTAATTCAGGGTTTCGCGTTTCGCAACTTTGGGAGTCTCCTTACCTCCGTTCTCTCGATACCCGAAATAGTGATGGTGCTAGATCGACGGTCCAGATCTTTAATTGGATCAACGATTGTGATCAAGTTGAGATTTCATGTTTTGCATATTTGACTCTTATGGAGTCCCTTCGACACTTAGCCGAATTCCAAATCTGTGCACTCCTTGTAGCATATTCTTATGCAAGACTTGGTTCTTGCAGGTGACTGTGCACACCTAACAGCAGTGGCTTTGCACTCCTTGCAAAGGGGAAGTTTTGTGCTATCTCTTCTGATCTTCGGAATCGAAACAAATCCCGTCATGCACTCCTTGTGTTCGGTGTGCACACCTTGCACTCACTCAATAGAAGAGAAACAATTGAAACTTATACTAATATTCACAGTTTCATCCATTCATAACGAAATTAATTCATTTATGAAAACACAATAACAGAGAATTACAAACAGTAACAGTGTTATGAATTTGAGTCAAATTTCCTCTGTCATATTTATTCAAAAGTAAATGGCTACAACTAATATTAAAACAATAACTCAAAACTCAGAAAATTCCTACTAACTCGCAACAACCTCATTTGGGCGTACAAAATATTTATTTATCTCAGAGGGTCCTTAGGGTTCCCCCCGACTACTCGTCTACTCGAAAAACGAAAAAATGCTAACTGCTACCTAAGTTAAGTTACATTCAAGACTCGACGTGAAACTCCCAGATCACTCGTGATCATCCGCTCCCAACCAATCATAATTATAATCAATCACTTAGTTGTATGTTGGTTGGCTGATACAATTCCATGTATGTTTTGTATATTTTTTATTCATTATAATTTGATGTAAATATAATATAGTTATCATAAAAGTGGTGTAAATTAATAATGTTGAAATAATGATTGAGTGTTTGGTTCAACACAAAGTCAATTTCTCTATAGTTTTGTGTAATAAGTATTGCATTTGTTTAATTATTTTAATATTTTTATCTAAAAAATATATTTTAAAAAATACTATTTAAAAAAAAAATAACAAATACAAAGGATGGGCAAGGAGTGAAGCCTAGCAAAGTTGACTAATCATTGACTTAAGTTTAGAGACCCTCATAGTTTCAAAGAATAGAATGATATCCTAAAGATATATACAAATTTAATTGAAGACATATTATAAACTTATAAATTGAACTTGAATATATACCCTTAGATTCTATAAGAAACATTATTATGATTCAAAATTCATTTAAAGTTTCACATAGAAAAAAAATAGTTTGTCTTTTATAAGATTTCCCTATGGTTATGAATGCATGTTGTAGCTAATAGTCTAGACTTAAACTTTTCTCTTTTAAAATGCTATTTTTGTGGATTGAGTAATGCATGTATTGACTTTTAGTCATATTATAATATGTTATAAGATGTTGGTTTGATTATGGTTTAGGGATAGCTCACCTTTCATTTATTGTACTTTCTAAAAATTAAATATAAAAATATATCTAACTTTCTTTTAAATAAGTTATATTTATTGCATTTTTTACTTCAACATACCCTCTTAGAGGGTATGCTAGTTTTTATATGATTCAACGTATCAAAACACCTTCTTTTTATATGATTCAAGTATCAAAGCTCTTCGTTGCCGCTGCTTAGAAGTCCTTTATATAAATATTTATCAGAGTTATAACTACATGGTTCCTCTTTTTCAAATAAAATAAAAGTATTTATGTGATAGAAATTAGTAATTAACCAGTACTCATGGCATTGGCATGCGCAATCAGGTATGAAGTTTGATAGCCAGAAATTGTTTTAGATTTGTATATGCTAGTAACTTTGGCCCTAATAAATTTGATATCGTTATTGGTTGTATTAGTATTCTGCAACATGGCTCCTAGTTTTTTTTTACAGTATATATATAAAAAAATAATTCATTCAGAAATACAATTTAAATAATAGAAAATAGTGATTTTATCTAAATTTATATTACAGGATTCTCACAAAAAAAAACTTAAAAAATAGAACGTTTAACCAATGCCTTAATAAATTTGATATCATTATTGATTGTATTAATACTAATTCTGCTTTGGGTCAGATTGAACCATTTTGTCAAATCAATGCTTTTTCATTTTTTAAATGACATTTCATTTTCTAATCTATGTTTTAAAAAGATTATATATAGTCTTCTTAGGATGCAGAGCATCTTCTAGAAGCAAGTTGCTTCACAGCTGTGGAATACGAAGCGCTCTCAAATCAAATCACTTTCTAGTGGTTTGGTAGCAAATTTCTCTCAACGTCACTATCGTAACCATGTGAACCAGCACCAGCGAACCATGTGAACCAGCACCAGCGGCAATACTGATTTGATGATTTATGGCCTCCTATCAGTCATCGTGTCTGATTGCTTTGGAGGAATGCAATGGCCATTATACATGTTATCGCTCAGCATAAAATGCCATGGCACAACAGGTCAAAGCATTAAACCGACGTTGGCGTAGCAGGACGGAAAACCATGCCATAGAGATTTTTTTTAATTTTATTTTAACCTATCTTCGATAATATTAAACAGCGTCTTCAATTACAAGAAGATTCGATAATATTAAACAGCGTCTTCAATTACAAGAAGACCGATGCCCAAGAAGTCCACTGCCACCTCTGTACTAATTTACTAAGAAGTTCAAGAAGTCCACTGCCACTTCTGTATAAATATAAAAATTTGTAGTTAATTAGGTCAAAAAACTTATATTTATTGATAATGGATACATTTAATAGGTTTTTAGTGTTTAATTAGTTTTATATGAACAAAATTAAATATTGATTAAATATTGAAATATTGGTTTAGTTGATTAGTACAAGTTCAATCATTAAAATTTTATTTTAGTTTTCAAAATCACAAGTTAATCAACCTCATATCAAACACTGTGTACCATGCTACAGATATAATAATAATGGTTTACTACTTAGGAATGCGTTCACCTCCCTACTCTTTAGCTAAGGTAACCCAATAATTCAGACCAAACAAATCTTCATTTATCTAATTCAATTTAAAAATTATAAATATTAAATTAAGTTTCATCAATATACTTACAAATAAGTTTTTATTTTCATAAATCAAAATGAAAAAAAATGGAAATTTTAAATACAAAATATATCATAATAATCAAAATCATTTTAAATCCATATTAAAATGCTAAATTTATTAAATTCTCATAAAAAATAATTTTTTAAAACATAAATATTTATTTAAATTTTACAATTTAAAAAAGTTTAGACTTGGTCATTATGCATACTTGATATGAATAAATTTATATTAGAAATAAGATCAATTTAAACTAATATGATGATGATGATGATGATTAACTTCCACTAAGATCAAATTGGTTTATGGGACCTTAAGAGGGTAAGTGATTACTTGCCATTCTTTAGAATTTTGTTTATGTGCTAATGGTTAGGAAAATGTGTTTATCTAGAGGGAGTAAGGTATGTATATCTCCGTAGACTTTGCCAATCAAATGGCTGGATGGAGAAGGTCCTTTGTCCCAAAAACAAGGGTGTCTCATACACCAATTTGGTGTATGGCTTGACAATGACCTTAAAAATAGATTATTATTATTATTATTATTATTAAGCAAATTTTTCAAATTAATGCTTTTTATTTTTTTTTAATTTATGTTTTGGCAAACTACACTTCATTTTCTAACTTAAGTTTATGTTTTGGCAAATGTGTATTCTTTTTGGCAAATGACATTTCATTTTCTAACCTAAGTTTTAAAAAGATTATATATGGTCTTCTTAGCAAAACATCTTAAGCGAGTTGCTTCATAGTTGTTGAATAGGAATCTCTTTCCAGTCACGGCCTGCTAAAATTATACTCTAATTTCATATTCAACATGTTCTCACCATATTTCAAACAAAATTAAACTAATAATATCAATGAAAAAGAACCAAAACTTAAAACATTTAAACTACTTAAATAAATTAACGAGTCTACATAGTTGCAATACCTCGGATTTAAGATAAAATTAATAATATCACTCGAGCCAAAACTTAAAAAGTTTAAACTACTAAAATAAAATAGCATACCCCAAAGCTGGGGAAAATAAACATCAAAGTGAATTGGGGTGGTTATGTTTTTCAAAGATTAGGGGATTTTGTTTTTGGATAAAAAAAAATACATAAAAATGTCTTCTAGTAGAGGTAAAAGTGGACATATGATGGGATGGTGTGATGTCAGAAGTCTTGAAATACCACTAATTTATCACTAAATCAACCTCAATTGGTGTTTCTGATCTCCCAAGGACTATTGGAATATTAGAGAATGAAGGGTTGTTGTTTTGTATTAGGGAAACTTCATTAGTCATTGGTACCATTCAATTAGAGGTTGGAAATGACTAATTTAGATGAGATCCACAATCCAAAGTGCATGAGAGGGTCGTCACCTCAACAATATGTAGTGATATATGAGATGTTACTTCCAAGTTGATAAAATATTATATGGGTGAAAGACAATGTGGAACAAGTTTCCAACTAAGAGCAGGGTATTGAATGGATGGAAGATTACAACCATAACAATATCTCATGTGTTTTATTTTGCCTCTAGTGGTATGTGTTTCTTTATTGAAAGCCTATATTGTGTGGTCAACCAAATAGAAAAGTTGTGATAGTAGTGTTTTACATATTTTAATCGTTACTTGGTGTGAGTTTCTCTATTGAAAATGTACATTATGTGATCAACCAAATAAAAAAATTGTGAAAAAACTCTGATAGTAGTGTTATACATCTTCTAATGGTAACTTAGATAGAACACATTCCAATGTTATTATCCCATTATAATATGTCTGACTTCTCTTTGCATCTTTTTTACCTCCATCCACATTCAACTTGGGAAAGGGTGAAGACTAATGATGCCTCTCATCAAACTTTATGGATTCTTCTCTCTATTTGCAATGGGGGTATATTTCCCACTACAATATGAAAACTCCCCATCCTTTTCCTATAATGATTGGTCATTATCTGGAAGCCCACCCTACTTCTTGACATATATGGTCAAATCATCCTCTTCACCATTTAGATCAAAAGATTGAGACCATGTGACTCTCCTTCTATGTTTATGTTTATAATCATCATCATCATCATCACTTATCTCCTTCTCCTCAAGATCAATAAATACATGAATTGAAACATTGGGAAGTCTCTCAATTTTTGGAGAAGAACTTCTCAATTCTAAAGGCCCTCCACTAACAACAATAGTTCCAACATCATTCAACTTGGTACCTTCGATTTCCTCAATAGATGTTGGAATCGAACCATATTCAAGGGCATGAAATAGTGTTTTGACAAAGGACTTTCTACCATCTCCAACGAAATCGTATAGTTTATTAATGTATAATTTTTGCAGTTCCTTCTCAAGCTTATTGTTTGTTAGTGATGCCAACACATAATTTGCTAATAATGCAAGATCTACCTTTGTTAGGGGTTGTAAGATTTTTATTATATCATATAAAATTATGATACATAAAATAAATTTATAATATATATAATTTATAAATAATTTAATTGAAAGTCACCTTTGATATTATAATATTATAGATATCACCATTTATATATATGTGAAAAAACATCAATTCTTGTATATCATATAACATCAAAGGGTACCGTAGATTTAGTTGCATGTAAACCAATTGATTTTTTTTACATATAACTATTTGTAGCCAAGGAAAAGGTAGATCCATTTCTAGATTAAGTTTATCTGGTTTGATCACGATCACTAGGAAGTCGATCGAGTTATGTAGTCACTATATCCATGACCATACCAATATCGAGATTCAAATGATTGAGTTCTAGGGTCATTATTCTATGTATGAGATATCTTATGTATAATAAAATTGAGGTGTAAGCGCTTGATTCATCCATTCATGGTGGTGACTTGGGAAACCTACAAGAAGAGATTTCGTCAATTATTTGATTTCACTATGCAACCACATTACCATTACCCTTTCAGTGACTCGTACGTGGTGTATCGTGTACCTTGTGACCATTTTTGAAACCTTTCAAATGACGTGTTTCAATAATTCTAGGGAATACAGTTGGTGAGTGAACCTTAGAGAGATAGATTTTTCGAGGGTATAAGGTAAACCGTACACAACAAACTATTTTCAACACATTCCCTTTAAAAACAATGAATTTATAGATCAAATAAATTAACTGTGACATTATTTGGAAATGAGATGTCCACTATTTAGCCTACTTTGGTGGATGATTTTTGAATGAATTTGTTCGCCTCCCAATGAAATTCGCCCAATTTCAAACTTAATCATGTAAAGTAGTCAAACTCGGTGACTTAACTGTGTTGGCACACAAAGCGATTAAAAGAGGACACCATGAATGCTACATAAATAGAGCAGGGAAGCTCAACGCATATTTCAATATGTGGTTCTATAAAAACCGTGGATAAACACAAACAAGTTAGAGGATTGTGGATAAAGACAAACAAGTTACACGGATGACGACCACATGTTGGTGTTTGATACGTCGTGGATAGATGTTGAAAAAATGAGAATAACCCTCCCTTAAAATACGCCTTTGGTGTAACTAGCATACCCCTAAAGTAGGGGAAGGGAACACCGAAGAAAATATAAGCTGAATATGTTGTAAAAGAAAAATAGAGTGTTTTTTTTATTGTGTTTTGTTTCCTATCATGTCTCATTAATGTTTCAATGTCTAATTATGTTCCACAATACTTTCAAGGTCTAATTATACCTTCTATTTATGGTTTCCTATATTTTCTTAATGAATTTTCTAGCTTTTGTGCTTCTTTTTACTTCTAACTATTTGTAAATTAGAGGAAGAGACACAACAAGGGAGCCATTATGTTATAATTAGCCCCATGTATTTACAATTTGCATCCTTACATCTTAATTTTTAAGATGTTATTGGTCATGGCCTTTTACTATAGTGTATATAATAATGTTTAAAACATAGAAGAATAGACATTGTTAGTCCCTCTGTATTTATGACCTCGATTACAATTATGTCCATCAAAAAATGCACTAGTATGAATGTTAGGATATGATTCACTACAAGTAATATGTTTCTATTTATGTTGGACAAGGCATCAATCCGACCAAAAAACTAGGTAGCAAGTATATGGCCATGATGTTCTCATATACATGTTGAGAAATCCATAAAAAAAAAGTTTTTCTTTGCAATATTTCTTTGTTGAATAAAACATCAAAAACAAAAACAAAATACTATAAATATAATACTAATATTTATATTAATATTGTTGTATAATGGTATTTTATATTTACAAGTCAACTCTTCCATATTACCCTTCATCCCATGCAGTGGACCATTCATCCCTTCCATTCGATGGTGATAAAATATTAGCTTATCCTAGTCCATATTCTTATCCACCATTTTAATCCTTTGTTGAAATTCATCTACATAGTTTTTGGTTTTCGAAGAGAAACCTATGATAAATTAAATTGTAATAAGAAATTTGTTTTTACAAGAAGGTTTTTAGAAACATCCCTATCATAATATCCGCTATCCCAATCATAATATCCCTACTCCCAAAAGGACCTCCATTTTGTCCCCTTTTGGGTTGGGCGAGGAGGGATTTGAACCTCTAACACCATGATTCATAGCCATGTGCTCTAATCCGATGAGCTAAGTTGTTTTTTTCATCGAATCCTCTATCCCTTCTTTCACCTTGGTTCATTGTTTAAACTCTTTAACAATTTTTTTCAGTGAATTCCTGTCTTCCAGAAGAGAGGCAATTTTCTTTATTAGTGTAAACATTTCCTCAAGTTTTACACTCTAAAAGAGGTTTGCACCTCAAGAAATTTGATCCCTCTTGACGTTCCAGGATTAAGATGAACATAAGCTCTCTAAATTATATATAATCCATATGAAAATACACCAATCATCCATAAATATTATGGAATCATTTTATTTAAAAATACCTCTTGTTTGTAGATAAGCTCATTAAACAATTCTGGTATGCTTAATACTGTGATAACAACTATTTTGGTCAAAAAATAATGAGGCAATATTTTTCTTAAGGGATTGTAGTATCAACATTTCCAAATTGTTTTTTACATTTGTGCAACTTTATGAAGTTCTTAGTGTTTTGAGAATTTGAAAACCAAAAACTTTGGAAATTCCATTTTTCAAACTTTTAACATGTGTAAGTTTGTAAATTTTTATCGAACAACTAAGTCATTTGAAAATTTTGCAATTGGAACATTTGGAATACTTAACTTATCTAGTGACATATTTTTTTCATGAAAACCTATAGCTAAAAAAAAGCCACATCCCATTTTTTAGAATGCTACATCAAATGAGTTGTAAATTTATATGATTACATTTTAGCTTAATAAATTGAGCTCTAATTAACATTTAAATAAAAAACAAAATTCAATGGTTGTAAATTTATATGATTTCATTTTAATCTAATAAAGTGTGTTTTAATTAATATTTAAATAAACAAAAAAATTAAAAATACAATATTCAAAATGATTTGAATTTAGTAGGGAAATTTGAAATATACAAATGTTTGTAAAATATTGTTAGACAACTCAAACATATATAAACCCCGTCACTTGATACAAAAGTCCAACAATTATTTTCGACATTTAAAATATACAAATTCATTAATTCCCTATGTCTTATAGGAAAATTAGTAGTTGCAAAATGACTATTAGATGTAGATAAACTTATGCAATAAATGTATATATATTAATGTATATACTTTTGTAGTGAATGTTAGATGTAACTAACATTTTTTTTACTATATAACATGTTTTATCTTAATAATATTTAAACAATATAATAACATGTTTTATCTTAATAGTATTTAAACATTATTTAAATGAAATCATAAGAAAATATTTTTATTAAAAATATTTGTATTTATATTTATGTGTTATATTTTAACGGTGATTAAATAAAATGATATTACAGTGTAAGAGATACATTATAATTGGTATCAAAGTTAAAACCTTGACAAAGTACAATTATGGGATGTCAGAAAAGTAGCATCATTTTGTAACTAACAAATTATATTTTTCCATGGTGATTATTCCCCAATTAGAATTGTAAAAAGTTGGTCTTGTGGAGTTGAGAAATTGTTGCTATGGAAGATGTAAAAAATTTTCAAGGGTATAAAGAAAATACCATAAGCAAGATCCCGCAAATAAAATAAATGGAGATTGAGTATAATGGAAGGAGAACTTTTGAAATCCCTCAAGACATGGCATAAATTATGAGTATAATGGAAAGAGAACATTTCAAACCCCTCTAGACATGGCATAAACCAGGATAAGTTTGAGAGAAAAACCTTAGAGTTGTAGCATAAATAATGAAAAGATAATAAAATCTTAGGAAGATCAAAATCAATTAAATAATTCCTTATTGGAGAGTTTGAGAAAAATTCAAATCCAAATGCATCAAATACAAGTTTCAAGTAATGTTGATAAGAGACTCAAATAGGTCTCAAAATGATCTAGGTGGATATTGGTGGCCACCCACTTGTTCCAAATTCCAACTAGCTCATCTTGACATTTTTCAGTTCATCATATTTCTCTGTAATGGGGACATTTATTTGCAATTATGGTTTATGAACTTATGGGGATGTCCTGAGTCCCTACAAAACATCCAAGTGGATATTGGTGGCCACCCACCTATTCCAACTGGCTTATTTTGGAAGTTTTCGTGTCAGTACATTTTTCTGTACTTCCAGGGCCATTTTGGGGCTCTAAACAGTGTTTTCTTGGCTTGCCACAGTTAAACTTTAGACAAAGTCATAGTTTTATGCCATAATGCATAGTTCTCTAAAATACCTTTCCAGCGGGCTATCACACGCCTAAAACAGAGATCGTATGCAAAAGTTACGACCTTAGGAAGTTAATATACTAACTTACCCCAACGGGGCCCACATGAATTTTGACACTTGATCTCCTAGGGTTAGGTTTTTGGATGTCTAGGGTTTTGGCATTGTTTATCATAAAAAGGCCTTTAGAGCCTCATTGTAATCATCTTCTTATGAATGAGCGTAGCCGTCACATCTCTTCTCAGAGATAAAGTTGCCACCATTCTAGCGAGTCTTGCACTATGTATTTTATAGTGTCTGTACATTTCTTTCATTAATAGAAATCATGTATTGTTGTATTTCTCTATTTCTTTCAATTTTTATGTTTATTTCATTATAATATCTCTACTTTCGTTTCGTTCCAAAAATAATCCAGATTATTGGTATGAGAGAAGGCTTCTCTTGATCATTTTTCAGTGCATGTCCCCGACAAGGTCAGAGTATAGCAAGTTGGGTCTCGATCTTGTCTCTCTTGAGGACAATCTCTCTCGCATTCCCAAGAAACCCTCTATGGCGGAATACAATAAAAATGGAAGAGCAAAAGATTATATTAACATGTTTCTTGAGCAAGCTCTCGCGCGACAGAGGGACAAAATGATGGATCATTTTTCCCACATCCTTCAACACCTGCCAATAGCAACAAGAACATCTTCATCAAGCGACCACTTTGGAGAAACCTCTCCCTTCGAGGTACAAGTTAATTTTGATAGTCTTGTATTTGAAGTTCAAATAGATGCAGATGCCTTACAAAATGGTTAAATCTAGTAGAAGGTTATTTCTCTGTTCACAATTTTTTTGACAAGGAAAAGATCACCTTCTCACTCCTTAAGGCTCTCCCCCATGTTAAACATTGGTGGGAAACTTACTGGGAGAAAATTTCCACAGAGGAATCATGAATATATGGGGTTGATCCTGTTATTGCATAGTTTGTAGTTGGAGTAAAGGATGGATGAAATAAAGGCAAACTAGTGAAACTGAGACTATCCTACCACTATCACCTCAATAGGATAGCTCTTTTTGTTTAGGGAGGTAGGCTCGGGGGAGATATCCCCAATGACCTGGGGTTTTGAGAAGGCAAGGCTTAAAGGGATAAGTATATTTTTCCCCCTCACAAGTCACCACCAATCAGCAAGTCTGGCTTAACAACCAATAAAGATAAAGATAACCAAAAGTGTACGTGCCCAAGAACAAAGCAACAAGAAAACTATATATATGCAAGATCACTTACTGGTTAGTGCTTCATATAATCAAGGACTTTCTGAGAATAAGAAATTGACCATTAATGTTGATGAAGCAAATCAATGATGTATAATAGCAATGATTACAATATATCACTTCACAATAAATGCTAAAGAAACTTCATAATAAGCAATGGCAATTTATCATCAATGTAACAATACCAACATTAGAAGCAACGCTTCAACCAATCATTCAATTGCTTTAAAGATAAAATAAATGCTGCAAAGTATAAGTATAACACAAGTAGATAACAACAACAATAGGGTTAGTGAGTGTTAGTCTAACCTAGAGTTAGAAGGATTAGTAATTGTTCAAAGTATTAGATGCATGTATGATTAAAGTACTCGGACATAGAAGGTCATTAGATCAGTGCGGTATTAGGGCAAATGCATTCAAATAGTTGCAAATGTTAAAGGGCCAAAATGATAGTGATAGGGATAAAGACAAGAGGGTTTAATGTTGAAGTGTTTCTAAGGTAAGGCCTCAACAATCAAACCCTAGGGAGA
Source organism: Picea abies (assembly GCA_900067695.1). Classification (NCBI taxonomy): domain Eukaryota; kingdom Viridiplantae; phylum Streptophyta; class Pinopsida; order Pinales; family Pinaceae; genus Picea; species Picea abies. The sequence continues at coordinate 21,090 of CBVK0100154046.1, forward strand.
AAAGGCTCACTAAGGTGTAGAAACCCTCGGCCCTAGTGCTTTTTCCTCCTTCTCTAGATCAAAAGACAAATTAAAATTACTAGCTTGAGTAATAAATGGTAGGGCTAAAGACAAGAGAGTTTGATGATGAAGTATTGCTAAGTCAAGGCTTCATCAATCAAACCCTACGGGAAAATGACTCACTAAAGTGTAGAAACCCTAGGCCTTAGTGTGTTTTCCTCCTTCTTTATCTCAATGACAAGTAAAAACGACTAGCTTGAAAAGTAAAAGATAGAGTGTTGCTATGGAAAGGCTCTAACATCAATCTTCAGCAAAATAAATGGCTCTTAGCATAACTTAGTAGGGACATGAAACAAGGACACCAACATGTGCTTGTCCCCTAGGGTTTAATCCAACAAATTATAATAACAAAATGCATGTAAAAAATAACAGATAATGAAGGATTGCATAAATTCACTTACATCCACCAAGAATTCATATAGCCAAACCCTAGTTGTAAACCTTCCACCAAGGAAATGCCAAAATAGCCAAGAAAAAACCTCCTTCAACAAGTGTGCATCAAAATTTCATCCAAAAACCCTAAAGGAGGGCGAAAATTTCAGACCTCACAAAGTGGTGAGTGAAATATGATGAAAATAAGAGAGTTTTTCTCTCTTACTTATACAATAGCAATGACCTTATTTTAAATTTAGGTCACCAAAAGGCTGACATGGCCAAAATACATAATAATATTGTTTTACACTAAATGTCATAATTTAAAATTCTAATCAAGCAAACGTGAAGACCTCATGTCCTCTTAGGGTTACGCTAGCCCCTTTTAGGGAAACATGGGCCTCCTGGAGCAAAACGTTAGCCCTCTTTGGGCCTCTAGAAGTTTCCACAAGTTGAAAACTCTCATATCATTGGATGATGTCATAAGAGGTCCTGGGTGACGTCATGGGCCTTCCAAGGCCAACATCCAAGTGGAGAGCAAACAAATCCCCTGGGTAAGGCTCTGTCAGGATACCTCTGGTGGAACGTCCTGCTCTTCTCTAGTGCAAACCCTCTGATCTGTCTTTGCCCCCTATTGGGGTCTCAAGATCTATCTCATGGGCTTCCAACCCCACAGAGGTCTAAACTAATCATCTTACCATGTGTACTTGTCCAATATGGTACCTATTCGTTGGGTATGATCCTTCACATCAACAGATACACCCTCCATGGGCTCATAAGTCACAGGGATGATAGCAATGTCAATCACATCCAATCATCAATTTTATTAAACATGTGCATAAAACTCATTTTACCGAGTCAAATTCTCAAAGACATTACACAAATGTACAAGCCAAGTTTGGAAGAAGTGATAGGGTGTCCTATTGGGATAATGTTCACTGGATGTGGGATGTTTCCGGGAGGTATCAAATCCAAGTCATATTAGTGGGTGAGGTGGTTAAGGGATGTTTGAACAAGGGGTGTAGTGATAGTAGGGAAATGCATGGCTAACCTGTGGGTGCCTTTGTAGAGGGTGAGCTGCACATGTCCTAGACGAAAATGTTTCCAAGCCCATTCATGCCTTTATTCTTTATTCTTTATTGCTTTTTTTTTCAAGAAGCTAATCAGGGGACACTGCCTTGGCGTGGAGACCAATGGTGACAATGTTACCCACAAGCACTTTCATGGAAATGAGAAGGATGGATCGTGATGAGACCCCCTTTCTCTTGGATATGCCACCAAGAGCCACCACCTTGGCATGGTAACCAACTGCTAGTAGTGTCATACCACTAGGTGCCCATGGACCTAATATGTTGGCTCATGACGAGACCCCCTATCCTCTGACTAGATCTTGTTTTATTATTTTTGTATGGGTCCCTCTGTTTCTTACTGAGAATCTTTTTACTACTTTCTCAGGGATCCCTAGGTGAAGCATCTCGAAGTTTTATTTTAGGCTTTTATCTTTTTCCAGCTAATTTTACCCTCTGGGCCTTTAGCCCCTTCTTCCCACAAGGTAAGGTGCAACCCTTAAATAATTATCCAACCCAATGCCCGGACCAATGTAATGGGATGGATGAGAGAGAAGTAATATGGAAAGTGGTAAATATGATGGGAGCAGATGATGACTTTTCATGGATCCCCCCAGTGGAAACTCAAAACCTATGGGCACAAGATTACTAGGGCATCGTTTCATTCCCCCCATACATGGTCAAATGGATAAGTATAAGATCCAAGCACTCGTTAGAAACAAAAAGGACTAAATGAACATATTCAAAGGTTTTGAGGATCAGAGTTACACATACCATGATACTTGGACTCATTACCTCATGGAGCAAGACCCATTTTTGCCACAGGACCAGGTCGAGGTGATGGATGTTGTTATTGATGACAAGGTGGAGGTACTGAAGAAAAACAAAGATGGGCCCTCTAGGGCCATGATAAAGTCGATCTAGCTCTCGGTACTCCATGTCTAGGACCTGTGGGCCTCGAGACATAATCTCCTTAGTTATCCCTAAAATGGGGGATAACATTTGGCTCCAACTCAGGGACATGTGCTCACTGTAGAGTGCATGAGAACCTCAACATATATGGCATAACCCGTAACCTGCTTGATCTAAACATAAGCTATTAGTAATCATTTGGGGTGGTGATATCACCCCCAACTCATATATATAAAACTGAAAGCAAGCATATATACAAATGTGAAAGCAAACTACTCTAGCATGCAATGCAAATGGTATATACAGTGAATGTAAATGCCTACTTACTTGTACTTACCAATTGGCTGGATGTTAGGTGTAGTCAAATGACTAGTGAAACCAATCCAACAATGTACCACAGTACCTGCCTTTGTGCTTCATCATAAACCAAAATAGTGATAAGTTAAGCACAAAAATAACATGGGTTAGAGAATGTATAGTATCGTCGGAAATCATAAAGTCTAACTCATGGAGGTGGGTGGGAGGGATAAAATCACACCAAGTAAAACTCTGAGGAAAGTTCTCAATCCACTTCAGGAAGGGATTGTGAAAATTCAAAGGCTCAGAAAATGGACTCAAAAGGTCTGCAAGCTGGCTACCTAGGACGTTCTCATAATCTGAAACCTGGGAAGGGATTGATAAGGATCTAGTAGAGGACTGGAAAACTCTTAAGGGAAAGTTTAAAAACTGAGATGACAGACTTATTCTTGAAGTATTCAACCAACCCTTGGACTCTAGGGTTTTCCCTAAAGGAATATCAACACAAAATACATATCTCTCAACTACACCTCTAGAGACACAATAGATTAAAGTAATCGAAGGTGGCTGGAGAAAGTTGTCACAAAGATCCTTCTTCAGGGAAACAATGTCCTTACTCCTATCAAGACCTGAGCATAAGGGTGGTCGATAATATTCTTCATGGGATGAATCCAAGTGCTCAGAGGAGTACTCATCAAAACCCTCAAGGTAAGACCGAAAATCATCAGGAAAACATGGTACTAGATCATCCTTGGGTGTTTGGAAAGTATGGGTAAAAATATCATCTCCTTGTTTCCACTGGTCAAAATCAAAAGTATCATGTTTTGATAACTGTGAAGGCAACACTTGGAAATGATTATGAATGTCGTAAATGGGGTCCATATCATAACCAACTACATCCCATTTACGTCTTCCAACATGTATGAACTCATCAATATCAACTATGTTAGTTTCAATATCATAACATGGAGGATTCAAAACATTCAAAGGCTCATCCATCTCCTCCTCATTTTCCAAATCATAAAGTAGAAAATCATCAAATTTTTGGAGAGGAGGGTAACTTACAGTTTCTTATTGTGCAGGAGCTTTGAGGACTTGGGAGTCTTCAAGATGAATCATTGTTTCATCCTCATGGATTGCCCCTTCATCTTCAATTGTACAACAAGGAAGATCTACCTCATTCAGGGATTCCATTTCTCCTTCACTCTCTGAATCATGGAACAAGGTATCATCAAAATACTGAAAAGGAAAGCAACTAACCTTATCGTCTTGTTGTTGTGCAGGGAGGAAAGGTTTTTGGATGGCTTCATCAGAGGGAGGAGCATAGGTTGATACTTTATCATTTTTTTTAGGTTTCAGCTCCTCAACTATGTCTTCAGTAGTCCTATGTTGATCCATGGTTTGTTCCCCTTCTTCTTGGAAATCAACAATAAAGTTCTCAAGGGTAACCAAACTTTTCATACTAAGAGTACCTAAGGTAAAGAGGTATCTTATCTCAGATAAGGAGATGTTATTCTCGATTCTTGGAGCCATGTTGTGAGCTTCATTGAGTGTCCTTGGGGCCCCCTTACTAAGGGGAAAACCTAGATGCACCAAAAATGCATAGGTATAGAGATGGAAAAGGTACTTCTCTTCAGGATGATGGATTTCAGAAATTTGATACAACATGTTCTCAAACCTATCCTGGAAGTCTCTGACAGTTTCATTTTCAGCTTGCTTTATATGCTCGATTCTTTCTAGTAGTACTGGGATGTCTTCCAACTGAATACCCCATCTCCCGAGAAAGGTTTCTTAAAATTGCTCCATAGTTGTGATGCTAGCATCGAGGAGGTTGTCATACCACTCTCTAGCATTTCAATAAAAACTGGTAGAGAAAATTTTCCTAACCAAGTCTTCAGCATCATCAATGATAGGGTGGGATAGAAAGAAATCCCAGAAGTTTCTCATGTGATAATCGACTCTCTCCCTATTACCACCAGTGAATCCAGGGAGAAAATTTTTGTATTCAAGGGGAATTTGTTGAGGGTATCCTGGGATCTTACTCATTTCTAAAGGCTTGTATTTTCTCGGATCCCATTGAGAAGTCATAGTTGGCTTCGTCATCAGTGGAGTCGCCAAATAATTTTCTTGAAATTATCAAAGAAATAAGGGAATCACCCTTAGTGGAGTCATCATGTAAGCTCTATAAGATAAGGACTCTTGAGGAAAGGATTACCAAAAAGTGTCATGTTGAGGAGAATTGACTCAGTGCTCCCCGACAATGGCGCCAAAATGTTATCGCATAGTTTGTAGTTGGAGTAAAGGATGGATGAAATAAAGGAAAACTGGTGAAACTAAGACTATCCTACCACTGTCACCTCAATAGGATAACTCTTTCTGTTTAGGGAGGTAGGCCAAGGGGAGACGTCTACGGTGACCCTGGGATTTTGAGAAGGCAATTCTTAAAGGGATAGGTATAGTTTTCCCTCTCACAAGTCACCACCAATCAGAAAGTCAGGCTTAACAACCAATAAAGATAAAGATAACCAGAAGTGTACCTGCTCGAGAACAAAGCAATAAGAAAACTATATATATGCAAGATCACTTGCTGGTTAGTACTTCATATAATCAAGGACTTTCTGAGAATACACAATTGACCAATAATATTGATGAAGCAAATGAATGATGTATAATAGTAATGATTACAATATATCACTTCACAAAAAATGCTAAACAAACGTCATAATAAGCAATGGAAATTTCTCATCAATGCAACAATACGAACATTAGAAGCAATGCTTTAGCCAATAATTCAATTGCTTTAAAGATAAAATAAATGTTGCAAAGTATAAGTATAACACAAGTAGATAATGTTGAAATTATTAATACAACTGAGAGGGGGGGGTGAATCAGTTGTATGTGAGCTTAAACAATTTTAAGTCTGTTAAAATATTATTAATCTTTCTTCATGTGGTCATCAACAGTATACAACATATGGACAGTAAAGATAAAGAACAACAGTCACACATAAAGTATACACAGAGACAGATTTTTCACGAGGAAACCCATAAAGGGAGAAAACCTCTTCTTCTTCGAAATGATAGGCAGTCTTTTAAGTTCTGTACATCATCTATAATTGAGCACCAACTCAATGTGAGGCTGCTACCTCTGTCTTACAAGCTGCAACTTGTTTGAGAGCACCAACTCTCTGGTTTCTCTAGCACCCACTAGAAGGAAGCACCAACTCCCTTAATATTCCAACATCAACTGGATGGAAGCACCAACTTCCTGAATGTTCCAGCACCAACTGGATGGAAGCACCAACTTCCTGAATGTTCCAGCACCAACTGGACGGAAGCACCAACTTCCCGTTACACAAGCTCCAACCTGTATAACAGAGAACGCTTGTTCTCCCTAGCACCACCCTGCCACCCTTGTTTCTTTGGCTGCAACCAGATGTAAGCTACAACTTCTTGTGTTCAAGCTCCCACTTGAACCTCTGAGGAAAACAGTCCTCCCGAGCACCTCCCAACCTCCCTAGAATATAAATGGCTAAATAAACAATCAACTTTACAGATAAATCAGTTCTTACCAATCTTTCTTTGTTTTGTAAATCTGGTCTTCTGCACACTGTTCTGCTACTCTTCTCTTCCTTTGTCTATTTAGAAGGTATTCTCTGCATCAACTCGTACTCTCATTCTGCTCTTCTTCAACTCGTTCTATTATTCTGCTCTGCATTTCATCTCACACTTCACATATGCTCAATCTCCTCCTGCACATCCTCTTCTTCTCTATTCTTACAGTTTCATTCTTTTTCACTTACAGAACAACCAACTCGACACAGTCTGTTTCATCTTCTTTTATACACACGAACATAATGGTTCAACTTCCCAGCTCCTCAGGCAAAAAGATGACAACTATCTAAGCAACTGAAATGCCAAGTGAAACACTAACTGATTTGCAATCATGAGTCCATTTTGCTAATAGAATCCAAACTCAGTAGTTAACTGTGAGAGAGAACAGTAACCCTTCGATCAATACTTGATCCAACGGTTCAGATCCAATCGAGATTTCACATATCGCAATTTCGGCATTCTTGGCGTTCATAGTTTTTGTCACTTACAAATCCCGATCCCCGAAACTCCGTGATCAACGGTCCAGATCATTTCTTGATCTGACGGTTCAGATTCAATCGCGATTTCGCATATCGCGAAATCGGCATTCTTGTTGCATTATGTTCTTTGCCTCTCTATGTCGCGATTCACGAAACTCCAATATGGAGTTTGATCAACGGTCCAGGTCTTATCTTGTTTCAACGGCTGCGATTGGATTGCGATATCACATATCACGAAATCGGGATTCTTGTTGCATTTGTTTCTTTTCCTCTTGATATCGCGATTCGCGAAACTCCGACACGAGCTATAATCAACGGTCTAGATTTATTCTCAATTCAATGGCTGCGATTGAATCGCGATATCGCATATCACGATTTCGACATTCTTGTTTCCTTGTTTTCTATTCCTCTTGATGTCACGATCCTCGAAACTCCGATATGGAGTTACATCTACGGTCCAGATCCAAGCTTGATTTAACAGCTGTGATTGAATCGCCATATTGCATATCGCGATTTCGGCATTCTTGTTGTCAAGTGTTTTTGTCACTTCAAAGTCCCAATTCCTGATACTCCATGAAGAAAATCAACGGTCCGGATCACTTCTTAACTTAACGGCTGCGATTAAATTGCGAATTCGCATATCGCGATTTTGGGGTTCTTGTTGTCAAGTGTTTTTGTTACTTAAAAGTCCCAATCCCCGATACTCCATGAAGAAAATCAATGGTCCAGATCACTTCTTAACTTAACGACTGCGATTAAATCGCGAATTTGCATATCGCGATTTGTTGTCAAGTGTTTTTGTTACTTCAAAGTCCTGATTCACGAAACTCTGATATTGACTGGAATTAACGGTCTAGATCAAAGCTTGATCTGACGGCTCAAATTTCATCATGATTTTGCATATTGTGATTATGCCCGCTTCTCCTTGCACTTTAAAGACCGTGCAAGTTCTCCTCGATCCAACGATGGTCGGACCCTGCACTCAGATCTGATGGCTGAGATTTGTCTCCCTCTTCAATGATCAAAGATTCTTCTTCTCAAGAGATTCTTCTCAAACTTTCGCTCATTCGTTGCCTTCGATCATTCACATTCTTCTTAGAATTTCGCTCATTTGCTGCCTTCGATGATTTGCTGCCTTCGATAATTCACTGTTTTCGATCATTCACCTCTCTGAACTTATCTTATGTTTGCATGTCAATTACAAACTTGTTGTTCTCATGTCATCTTCACTGTTTCCATCAATGACAAGCATTCACTGTCTGTTAACTGAATTTGCCAACAATCTCCCCCTATGGCATTGATGGCAACACAGTCATCTTCACTGTTTCCATCAATGACAAGCATTCACTGTCTGTTAACTGAATTTGCCAACAATCTCCCCCTATGGCATTGATGGCAACACAAGAACCCACATGCATTCAGATCTTCTTTCCTACTATTTTCTCCCCCTTTGACATCAATGTCAAAGAAGAACCATTCTTCCCTTGATCTGTTATAAAACATACTCCCCCTGTCAACTATAAGCATCTTGGAAATACACCAGATATTCAATAAGTACTCCCCCTAACCAGGTGAATAGATTAGGCAAAAGAGATTATAACCCCCAAATTTTGACGAAGATATCCAAAAGGGGTTGCTGCTAATGGTTTAGTAAAGATATCAGCGATCTGTTCTATAGAAGATATATAATTCAGCTGAACAATTCTGTTTGTAACTTATTCTCTGAGAAAATGGTACTTGATTGGAATATGCTTAGTCTTGGAATGAAGAACAGGGTTCTTGGAGACACTAATGGCACTGGTGTTATCACAGTGAATTGGAATGGGATCAGTGTAATTTACCTT
>CBVK0100154047.1:0-29733 GCA_900067695.1 Picea abies
GGTCTGCTGAGGAGCTTGTAGGCCCTCCGCACACTTCCCTGCGAGATCGACTACAAATCCAGTCACTTGGGTGGGTCGGTTCTTATGAAATAAATTTCCTGCGATCAATTGATAAGATAGGTGCACTGTGTCGATCTGGATAGAGGCTACCTTGTAGCCTTGTGTTCCTTTCTCGACATCTCCGTAGGTACCTTTAATATTCTGCGCAAGAGCGTGATCCATGGTTTTTCTAGGGTAGAAATCCTGTGGGTCAAGGCCTTGCATGCTCAGCCCTGTGATCCGATTAATCAACATCGGATCCACTGTGATACAGCGATTCAACCATAAATATCCTCCATGGTAGTAGGACAACAGTATCTTGACGCATGTGTTCACTTCTTGGTGTCGTTTGAAGTGCGGGATATTCATAATGTTGAGGAGGGTGGACTGCATGAGGTTATGGGTCCATGACTGGGGTATGATATTCAAGTTCTTTCCCTTGATTCTGGTCAGATACTTGTGTGGGTTGAGCATGTTTTACACCTTCCTGTCACCAAGGTTGAAGTCGCTAAACTTCAACGATGTGATCTTATCTTGTTCTACATGCACTATGCATATCCCCTTCAGGAGGTACGCAGTGACCAATTCATATTCAAAGTCTCTGGGCACATTATCTCGGTTTACTGCACCACTCAGAGGTGGTATATAGGTAGGTAGAATTCTCGAAATCATCTTATCATTCACTAAGTCATCCTTGTGCTTAGTTTTCCTTTCATGGGATGGTCTAGATCCATCAGCAGTGGATGGGGACGCTTGCACTGTTCTTGTGGATGAAGCCTGGATACCTTTAGACATCAACATGGCTTTCTCAGTCATCATGTCAATCAAAACTTCTTCAACATCTTTCTCTACAATGCTCAATGCTTCTGACATACGCACTCGGACTGAACAATTCATGGGTTCGGGGAACAACTTAGACACGGTAATGAGATAGAGAGTGAGAGCTCAATGATCACTGTATAAACTCGGCGTAGTCTATGGGATCGAATTCTCAATTAGCAAAAGTGTTCTTGGTACATGGTGCGACGGGATAAATAGGTAACTCGACAACGGTTCGCTTACAACGGGTATGAGCCTCCATTAAATCATGTTCAATCCGTTATGGCGCGTCCCAATGGTCTGATGATGAACCTTTATTTCTTTTATGCCTGTTTGAAGCAGAGTCAAATGGATATATCAGTTCAAATAGATATATTTCTTTGTCATGGCAAAGTGCCATGTGTCGTTGTTCTGATATCCCGTCGAAGCTCCAATTCTGCAATTTTTCTTTCTGCAAGGTCTCCTCCATAACCTCCTATAAATTTGCAGTCTTAGCCCTCTTCTTTCTTAGTTGTCGAGCCTTATTTCTAGTGAGCTTCGTCTCGGTAGTTCTTTTTCAATTCTGATTCTTGTATTTTATGGTCTTAGTCACTTCGCGTTGTTGAGATTCTTCCCTAGGATTCCTGGATAATACTTCTTCTTTGTCTGGGATAGGTAATTCAATATTCTGTGTATTTTCTAGTGTTCTCTTAACTTCAACATCTAGGTTACTATCATTAAACATCTTTGATCTACTCTATTGTTCTTCAATCAAGTGTGCGATCCTCTTGGTCATAAAATCTTTTAACTCTTGCTTCTTATGTTCCAAAAATTCTTCTTGTTCTTTTTGTCTGGCTTGATCTCTATCAATCCAAGGTTTTCCTATTAACATGGTAAACGGGTCGTGGTCCTCAAAAAATAGAATAATCTCAAAATATTCTTTCGTTGAAGTTCCATTGATAGTCATAGGTATCTGAGCGAGCCTCCCACACAGGTTTACCAGTTTTCCTCTGAATAGTCTTATTCCTCCTAGTGAAGGGATCATAGCAGGCCTTCCTATAGCTTCCCAAGTTCTCTCTGTCATGATATTCACCTGTGTTTCCTCATCTAGAACACAGTCAATATCGAAGTCCCCTATTCTTGCTTCAAGGCACTCCTTGTCTTTAAATATCTATGATAGTCTAACTTGTCGACAGTCATCCAAGGTTTCTTTCATCTGTAATAATACCCTCTCTGATTCTTTCTGGGGTTCTTCTATAGCCTTAGTTTTTGGATCTGTCTTAGGTTTTTCTTGTCTTTTGTTCATATTTTCAAGCTTAGCAATCATTCTAGGGAAATCCAATACTTCATGGTCTAGGGCTTTGCAACAAACACATCTAGGTCTTCCACCATGGAATTCCTTAGCAAGATGTCACGGTCTTCTGCAACTGTAACAGAGGGTTAATCCTCTCTTTCTTTTAAATGATCCCCAACCTCTTTTGTACTATGCACTAGGATCATAGGAGCTAACCTGCAATAAATTATTTCTAGTATCCCGCATCCATTTGTTAGTCCAAACATTCTTTCTATGCATTGGTATAACATATATTTCACTAGTCTTATCGGATCTACTCATATCAAACCTTCTTTCATCTATTAATGCCCTATTTTTCAGGCTAGGACAGATCCTGTCAATCATACCTAGATCCATACTCTAGAAACAAAAATTTCTACTTATCTTACTTATACAGAGCACAAAGCTTCCAGATCTAAAACGTTTAACTATTATTACCTTTATCAAAGCACAGAGCTTGCAGATCTTACCTCTTTTAATAAGAAATTCTTACTTTTACCTTTCTTAGAGCACCAAGCGTTCATATATTGCTTCTTTCCTTCAGATCTGATATTCTTTTCTTCAGATCGAGCTTCTTTCTTTCAGATCTGACCTTCTTTCTTTAGCACAGATCTTTATAAGTCAAGTAGAATAATGCGCACTAGGTCACAGATCTACACACAAAGATTCCAGTTCAACTCTTTGCACAAATATTCTTCTTTCTCAGTTCCCAACAATCATAGTTTTGGTCCCGACAACGAAACCATTTGTTGGAACAGGGGCAGACCCAGGGTTCAACGCTACAAAAGCGCACCAACAAATCCCTAACTACTGGCCCTTTCGGCAACACCTGCGAAGCAGATGAAGTCTCACCCAAGCTAGAGGCAGGGGTGGTTGCAAGACTCTGGTGTCTACAACCTTAGCTGGGACATAAATCTGTGATTGTAATACTTAATACAGCTCTTAGCACCGTCAGTTCCTTAATATGTAATCACTATTCACTTCGTTGATAAAACAAAGCTTCACAGCATTCACACTAATCCACAGTATTCAAGAACTTATCATATACAAATGGATCTGAAGGATCATATCAAGCACTAAGCATAAATATCTAGATCAGATCTAACATTCTCACATATCATAAGCACAAAGCATAAATAGATCTATCTAAACATATCAGAGCACTTAACATATAACATATGAACACTTCAAGACAGAGCACAAAGAACATAACACATTGTTTACGTGGTTCACCCCCACCCTGGGGCTAAGTCCACCAATTCTTCTTCTTTATTGTCTTCAGTCAATCGATTACAAGCACAAATCCATTAAAACCCTCACTCTACACAGGACAAAAGATCTGCGCAGTGCGCTAGATCCTTCTTCCTTGTGCTACAACACTAATCTCTCCATAATATGCTACAAGGATCTGCACTTAGCTCCGCAAGTCTCTTACAGTCATGCAAAAAGAACTTATAGACTCTACTCGCACTTAGCATACATTCACATCACATAGATGCACTACACTCCCCTTCTTACATTGCCTATCCTTCTATTTATACATACAAAATAGGCCTAAACATGGGTAAACCCATGGGCCGACATCCCATTCTCATTACATATTCCCAAAAACCCAAAAAGGGGCCCAAAAGGGGGTCGAGATCCTGTGATCTCTGCTTTGTCCTGCGCTCCCCCTTCGACAGGCTGTCGAAGTCTCAAAACAGGTCAACATGACCAAGAAACTCTCAAAACTTGGTCAAGGTCCAACAATACCCCTGCAATTCCTAGGGTTATAAACAAAGGTGAATCACATGAGATTATTGCATATGAAACCCTATCGTTTGTCCCTTTTTAAAGTGATGAAATGATATATCATATTGATAAATCCAATGAGGTTTTACACCAGGTACTCCAAGAGGATGTTAATCATGTAAATGATGATTCTTTGCATCCAATGATGGCTCAGGTCACTCAAATTATGTCTAAAAAATCTAGAGTCAAACCTTGTTGTAATAACCTTGATTTTGTAGTAATTAAGGGAAGGGATTTGAGCCTAAGACACAAATTGAAGTTTAGGAAATTGACAAATTGACTCGATCAATTGATCAACCCATGTGTGAAGACCCTGTAATCAAAAAGTTGCATGATAAGAGGGTTTTGGAAAATAAGGCCAATGTTAATTTCAACAACAAATGACAGACTCAAACATTTTCTAGGATTATTAGAAATAAATATAAGAGATCTTTGAACCATGACTTTTCAATACAAATTGACGATGAAGGTGTACTAGATGATCTGGTTAGCACTCCACCAAAATCTAAGGAAAAGGTCTAATACAATGTTTTACATAATCTTCCACTATTTCTCATAGGTTCTGATAAATTCACGAGAATTAGGGTAAGTTGAAAAGATCAATTTCCTGATACTAGGCTTCCTCATGTTGATCATTTGCATACAGATAATGAGGAAATTTTTGGTTGATCCCCTAATTGTCGATTTTGGATGGAAAAGTATCAGTTGGTTGTGGCTCTCCTTAATCAAGACATACACTAGCTACAAAATGAGAAAATGCATTTAAGGAAACAAAATAGATTGTTAACAAAGCAACATGAAATAGAGATTGCAAAAATAAAAAAGAAATCAAAAGTTGTTGATGGTCCAGTGATGATTGTTGGAAATATTTCTATTTTTGATTGACTAGTTCAGTGGTAGTTTACTAGAGCAGTTCTATTTTAGAATTTCTATTTTTTACCATCACTATTATGCATTATGCATGCATTCCTGAGAAAATCCTACTGCATGTTTTCTTTTATTAGTTATGGAATTTTATGTCCCATATGAGTGTATCACTCATTCATTGTAGTATGTATCTAATCATTGATCAGCTCATTGGAGTAGTGTGAATATATTTTCCCATTCTTCCATATTGAATCTCTCGTCCTTTTCTTGATTGTCAGTGTTTCATGGAAACTTGCACAGGAGACCTAGCTAAAGCATACACAAACAAATCTTATCAAGAAAAGGAAGAGAGATACACAATGAAGAGTGAGAAACAATGTATATTATGATCTAATCAATGAGTGAGTGATCTTCACTCATATAGGCAATGATATCCTATAATTATGAATGCATGCATAATAGTGATGGTCTAAGATTAGAAAGTCTAAAATAGAATTAGTCAGTTAACTCCCATTGAACTAGTGTTACTGCCACTGAACTAGTGTGTCAAAAATAGAAATTTCTCCAACACACCCCCTGAACATCATTATGGAGTAAAAATGAGTCTTGGCTACTAGGCCATATTAGGTACTCATGTACAATGCAACTAATGAACACTAAATAAAAGTGAGGAAAGAGGGAAAACCACTTGGGAACAAAACCTCCCCTCAAAGGATAATGTATCAAAAGAAGAAAATGTATTTGCTACGCAAGTGTGTTCTTCACTGCAAGATGATCCTGCGAAGTCTGAAACTTCTTCTCAGTGAATGTCTTGGTGAATATGTCAGCAGTCTGTTCAAAGGAAGGACAGAACTACAAATCAATGATCATGTCATGTACTAAATATCTTATGAAATGCATGTGGACCTCAATGTGTTTGGTTCGTTGTCGATGTACTGGATCTCTGCAAAATCCTAGTGTATTATGATTGTCACACCATATGATAGTTGGACAGTGAAACTAGATACCAAGCTCGGTAAGGAAGTGTTGAAGCCAAAGTGTTTGAATGACACAGTTGACTACTCCTCTGTACTCGTCCTCTACGGAAGATAAATCAATGGTTGATTTCTTCTTACTTGACCAACAAATTGGGCCTGACCCCAAACTGAGAGTGTACTCGAACATGGACTTGTGATCTGTGTTATCACCAACCCAATCTGAATCTATGAAGCCTATGAGATCTAATGCACAACCAGATACATAGTGAATCCCATAACTCATGGTGCCCTGAACATATATGAGGATGCGCTTGGCATCCTTCCAGTGAAGATCATGGGGTTCATGCATGTATATGGAAACTACTCCTACCGCATATGAGATATCTAGACGGGTGTGAGTGAGATACAGAAGACTCCCCACCAATTGTCGATACAAAGTGTTGTCCACTAATGGTGTATCCTCTCCATCCTCAAGTCTGATCCCAGATAAGAAGGTTGTAGGTGCAAACTTACAGTCTGTCATGTGGAATCTATCCAGAAGATCCCTGACATACTTATCCTAAGAAAGTTTGATGCCAAAATCATCCTGACTGATCTCAAGACCAAGAAAGAAGTGTAGTGGACCCATGTCCTTCATAGAGAACCTGTCATGCAAAATGTCTTTGACCAAATAAATGGTTGAAGTAGAGCTACCAGTGATCAAAAGATCATCAACATAGAGTACTAATATCATCACAAAGTCAGTAGTCCTCAACATGTAAACATTGAAATCAGATTTACATCTAACAAAATCATGTGAAAGAAAGTAAGTGTAGGACTCAGAAATGTCACATTTTCATCCACCTTTCCCTTCACTATTCCTTACATTTCATCATCCCATTAACCTTCCATCATACCATTTTCATAAATACATTTGGGTTTCACATTATTATTTTCCACTTTATTCATTTTAGTATTATAAGTGAATTTGTGATTAAATATTAGAAATTAACATGTTTTCACTAATATCTCAAATGTGTGTGAGCTTTGTAATGTGTAGGAATATGTGAAGGTTTAATTCAAAAGAATTCAAGTATATCTCCTCCACCATTTCAAGGAGATAATTATTCAAGCCTATTCTGAAGGAGAAGATCATGGAAGATTTGGTTGAGATATCTTATCTAAGATATGTGAGAGATGTGTGGAGGATTTGAAGGGATCATATCTTGTAATAATGGGAAAGTAGTTGAGAGTGGTTGAGAGAATAGTGGATCTGTAATTATGGCACTCTTATCTTATCTTCAAGACTTTCATGTATATAAGAGAGTGCTCTCTCTTCATGAGAGAGGAGGTATGTAATTCATAATTTAGTCTTGTAATTAGGAGAAGGGGATTCTTAGCTTTGATTGTTTCATTGTTATTCTTTCATGCTTTGTCATTTGATTCTTGTAATATAATTTGAGATTGATTTATTGTGTGAGCTCACATATGTCAATTGTTGTTCAACTCTTCACATGTTGTATTGTTTTTCCCTTATGCAGTTTCTTGCTTTCCTAGTTAGTGTTTCAATGCTTTCCTAGATTAATTTGATTTCAGAAAATTATGTTAGATTAGTTCTACTTCAGTCTTTCACATATAGTGCATGCGCTTTGTAAGTCTGCGAACCTGGATTGACGAATTAAATGGTTGGGAAAGTACTACAACGCAATTAATACATCAATGTTTTCACCCCACAGATTGGCGTCGTTGTCAGGGAAACACGATGGATTGAAGTTTAGTTTGAGTTTTCATGCAAGTGTGATTAGTCATGCTCCTAAATCTGAGGTGACATATGGGTAAGGGCATGTAAGGAGTGTTTCAATTCCTGCAAGCGTAAGTGTAGATTTCAATTCCTGCAAGTGTGTGTGCATGTGTTGGTAAGGGGTCATAGCAGCTACTTGAGTAGAGTCTCCTCATGTTCTCCCTGCCAATGTATTCCTAAATCTGAGGTAATACGTTGGCCTCATTTGGGATAGAGCATGTAGAGTGTGAATTTCAATTTCTGCAATTTCAATTCTAGCAATTTCAATTTCTGCAATTTCAATTTTTGCAACTGTGAAGAGGTTTTCGTGTGTTTCAACAAGTGGGATTTTCAGTTTTTTTTTTTTGTTGGGGTGTTGTAAGAACCCCTTTTGCAATATGATTTAACTATGAGTGTTAGCTTGGAACAACTCGCTCAGATCCTTGTGAAAGATGGGATTTCTTCTTCTCGAGAAGAGGAGATCTTGACAGCATTCCGGACCTTAAATACTCCTCTAGAAACAAATGAGGAATCAACATCTGAGGAACTCGAGGAGGACAATGAGGAGTTGCAACATGATCTAGGAGAGGGAAACTATGCCTACAAAATCTATATCGAACTATGGTTTCAAGCAACTACCAAGTTATATTATTTTAATTTTTCTTTTTATTTTGTTAATTTAGAGTAGATTTCCCATGCTTATACATATTTCCAACCCTTAGTTGCGAAATTGAAAGATAATATATTCTTATTACTTTTATGTTCTTGGATACATTGGTTGTTTGACTACACGTAACTAATATTTAATTTCCAATTAGCATAGAGTAGGTAGGATAACGAATAAAAACAAAACCAAATTTTACATGTTGTTACAACGAAAATTTTACAGGTTGTTACAGCATGTTGATACAAGGAAAATTTTACATGTTGTTACAGCATGCTAGTACAGTGACATTTTACATGTTGTTACAGCGAAATTTTACTTGCTGAAACACTGATGTTTTTTTCTATAACAGTGATTGAATAAATTTGTAGATCTGCAAACAATAAAACAATAGTGGTGTTAGGATAAAATAAAACAAAATGAAGCTGAAATTGTGATTAATTGAATTACAAACCCTTTGTTTTCTGTTCACAATCCAACTACGACCGCAATAATATTTTATCTCAGTCCTTGGCTTGAATCACAACAATACTGTGAATTTTGATGACCACAGAATGGGCTTCGACGTGGAAATTAACCCTGCACATAGAAACTGCCATCAACTTAAACCTGCACATCATATGTGAATCATAGTTTTTATGGTTCTTATTTTTGTGACCCAATGCGTATTAGACCAATCTATCTTTCACAAATACCTCATTGTGTTAGATTGGCAAGCACCATCTTAGAAAATCACCATCTTCGAAAATTAAATTCAAAATAAGTGGTGACGCACTACCAACAGAATAATCTTTTGTAATGCAACAAGAAAATCAATTCAAAATGCAATAATTTCCTCATTGGCCTGGGAATAGGTTAATTGGGTGAGTTTGTTACAACTCCACCCAACATCACAGGAAAAATGGCCTGAAATCTTGGTCAGTTCACTAAATAATGAAGGAGATCCTTGCAGTCCATTTTGATGCACGACGCGATGCCTACCCGAATGATCCCTTATGATGGTTTCAATTGCTAAATATGTTTCATATCCATCAATCTCAGTGCATAGTCCAACTCTTCAGGTCAAGCAAAATGCAAGAGGCTCAACTATAGTGAACATTCGTATCTAGATATCTATCCCGAGCATTCGAATTTGAATCTAATTCTCTAAATTTTGACTTGGATCACGATCTCGATCACTAAGGTTTAGGAACAATCAACATCCACTGACAGATCTGAATCTAGGAGAAGTGTTCTTCTTCCCTCTCTGATCACCGTCATAACAACGTTTCAGTACTACTTCACTAATGTGCATGGTTTTGAAGGTTGTGGTATTGTCTCTCTCGCTTTTCAAAAGTGCACATGATTCTTATAATTCCACCCCGAACAAGTGGATATATTTATCCTTGCAATCATGCCTTATCGCGATGGAGGAAGAAGAGATGTTGTTCTAATTCCTCGTACTCTCAATCAACAAGCAAATGCATCGGTTTAAATCCCAAATGCCACTGCCATCCATCACCACTACTCCACCTCCAATTACTTTCTCCCCTATGAATCACCAGATCCTCACAGAGTTGGGAGAGATCTGTGCACTTATTGATCCAAGAACGCGTCAATAACGCCAGGACTTGTTTTGTACATGAATGCTTCTACCTTTGACCTGCTCACTAATCGGGTATTTCAGCTCCATATAAAATGTGTTGTTTCCATGGGTGGCGATCTCATTCTTCTGCATGTCGATATGGTATAATGGTGTGCTTTTGTCTCAATTCATCATTGTTATCCTTAAAATACGACCCGAATTTGTACATCGTTATTACTTAGACATGTAATCCAAATATCCTTGATTGCAAACTTTACTTGTTGTTGGATAAATTCTGTCGAGTACAGGGTGTGAAGATTAGGTATCTCTGGATCTTACTCCAGTGGGTTGTTTCTAAAACACAATGCCTCAGTGTCCACGCATACCCATTTACATCCCTGGGGTGAAATCTCTCAAATGGCCAACATTGCAACTGTCACGATTCATGAAGAGTGGGTCATATGCCAAGGCTGGCTCGCATGGAAGTAGATGTTTTTGTTAGTTAAAGTAATAACTTCCTTATTGTTTGGGTTGCACATACTGATGGCAAGGTAATGGTGAATTTGATGAAGTTGACTTTGTTCAGGTAGTATTATATTGTGGTGGTATGCTATATTTACTTTACATGTGTTGTAGTTTATGCTCTAATCACCATAAATTCTTACCAGTATGCTTGCACTAGTGTTTTATCTGGAGAATTATAAAGAAAAAAATTATAATGAAAACATTTTTTGCAAATGGATCACAAAACTTCTTGAAAACGATATTAAACCATGCTTTCATTTCTACACTAAATTGGTTTTTGAAGTCACTCAAAATAGGAACCGACAAAGAAACTCGTGCATCATTGTTGGCATGTAAGAAAAAAAAAATGCATTTCGTTCCTTTTCTTTGACTTAGTTTGTTAAACACTATTTATGAAATCATGCACTCTATTCTTCGACGATCTCACATTTTGCTGCAGGATTTGTACTAAGTATTTTTCAGGTTTCCGAGACAATCATGTTTCATGCTAAAGTGATTTTTAGGAATTACAATTTTTTTGTTCAGAGAAAGAACACATGCCTTGTTGACCACTTTAAGGAGTTGATTTTCCTCATATATGTCATAAGCGCTTGTTGTTACATGGAAACTTTTTGTGCATCTTGATGTTTGTTTTTACACAGCGACCATGATGATACACTATCATTTCCTCTTTTTCACTTACTATGTTGTTGCACCAACATTTCCACTTTTCCATTTTACATGCTACGATACCCATATTTCCGCATTTTGCCAAATTTCATGCTGTGACACTATCCCATTTCTCCTTCAAAGCTGATTAATCATCCTAGTGTTGAAGCCCATCTTCCATTGAATTATCCTTCATGATTTCACACGTCTATTTTTCTGAATCGCATACACCTCTTTATCTTTTTCAGTTCATTATTTCCTTCTTTTTCCATTTTCAGTTTTACTTCTGAATAAAACAAACTCCCTTTCCATGATTACATTTCCTTGCCATATACATTGTTTCTACTGAGATCTATCTTTTAGTCCTACCAATATTTTTATAAAAACTCACGTTGACTAATGTGGGATTCCTTAAGGCCCACCTTTCAACCGTCTTGCCCCATCGACCTCAACACCTTATCTGGAAATAGACTAGATTCCATTTTGAGTACCTAGAGGCTTGCATGCCTTAATGGCAAGTTCTCTCGCTGACAATCATGGGAATACATCAATGTCCCTTGATCATCATATCTTGCAAGTGTCTCGACCTCAGCACATCCATTCGATTAATGACAATATGTACTCAAGTACCTTGGATCTCATTGACATCAATGGTGAGTTTCCTTGCATTGGTTAATGACATTCACTAATGGTTGGTAATCCAATGATTTATGTTCTTTCTCAACATCGACACATCCTTTCGCATGATTAGAATTGTACCATCGGGTTTGTAGCAGGTGAAGACTATATACTTTTTTTTGGCTCCCTCAGCAGTAACAGTAGCATGACTTCAGATGTATGAGAATACTACCATCCACTTTAATACTTCCTCTTTCCATGATTCATCAGCAGCAATTCAGATCCCTCCACTTCGCATTCTCTGATTCAGCAGCTACAGTAGTTGTAGTTACAACAATTACAGTACAACAATGCAACTACAACCGTAGTTACATTTTCATGATCTTCCAGTAATGACACCTTCCATATTCCAACAGTCATAGTCACATATTCTTTGCTCCACCAGTTACAACAGTTGCAGCTACAACACCAGTCACGTTTTTCTGATCCAATAGCCGCCACAACTACATTTCTATTGCATAGTTCATCTCCTTTTTGGGTAAGTGGAGGTATGTTGTTTTCTAAGCTTTAATCACACAATTCCTTATATGTTGACTTTAATATTTTGGAAAATTTTCTCGCCATGCTCTCTTTCCTTCCATGACCTACACTAAGTTGCATGAGGGCATGCAACCAATTCAATTTGGGGGGGGATATATTCACTACCTATTCACTACCAGTATTCCATTTTTTCCACTATTATCACTCCATTTTTCATCTCATTTATTGTTTACCAAATTTTCTTTTCCAATGATCCCCTGTTGCACTTTGCTTCATATGCATTGATATAAATATTGGCATGATTCATAAAAGTTAGAGAAAAGACTTTATTATACTCAGTGATGCTCTCTTATGCACATTGATAGCTTATTATTTCCAGTGAGTATATGGCTAAATTATTGCAGCAAGAAAATAAATAAGTGAAATGAATGTTGTTAACACAAGAACCAACATTCTTTGTATTCATGGTTGTCACACAAGAACCAACCATAAGAAAATTTCACATGTTGTTACACATGTATTACATGTTGTTACACATGTATTACATGTTGTTACACATGTATTTTACATGCTGCTACTCTTGTATTTCAAATACTGGAAATATTCCTTATTAAAAAGACATCATCAATCAAAGCCAAAGTCTGGATGCCAAAATATCTTCAGAATATCCATGCATGGTGATGCAGGAGAATCTCTCCACGTCATCCAGCCAGTCAGCCAGCCACGTTGAGCGCGTGCATTCATGCTGAAGAGAGGCGCAGCCTCATTTGAAATTTGAATTTAATGTAATTTAATGTTTAAGATGGTGAGCTGTAGAGTCGTGCCTTTGTGTAGGCATTAGGTAGATCGGCCATTAATGTTTTTATGGCTGAGATCTAGATCCAGATGCTGGACTAGACAACCCATTCAATGCATTTGAATAGGGTAGGTAGATTGGAGGGAAGAGCTTGAAGAGCCCCCTCAGGTAAAAGAGATTTAGGATCTCATTTTGTAGGGTAGAGTAAGTTGAGAGAGTTGTGAGAGAATCTGCAAGTAGAAGCAGAAGAGAAGGAGCCGAGACCTTGTTACAGGCCGTGCTTAGGAACACCTTGTAATTACAGGCATTTGCCATATTTAATACAAAGAGCAGTTTTTCCTGCATGTATTTCTATGTTATGTGGATGTCTGTGAGTGTTCTGGTTTATGCTGTAGATGTATGTTGTAGGTTTGCATTTGTCGGGGTGTGTCTAATTTCAGGTGAAGGTCTTTGAGGCTTCACACCAGGAAGGTGTGACAGAACACTACGGGTTATGATAGTTGTGCACAGAGGATGCATTTCTGAACACTGTGGGTTCAGACAAGGACGTGTTGCGGTACAAGAACTGGAATCAACAACTCAGGAGAAGACCTCAAGGTTGTTGGATACCTTGGAGGCAAGGCTGTGTATTAGAGACACAATTGCAGACAGAAGCTCTGAGGAGTTTTGTAGAGCTCTGCCAGGTGGGCATTGAGCACAGACACATGGTGCTAAGGAAGAACTCTGCTGTGAGTTCTTAAGGAGGACCAGAATCACTAGGGATTCTGAGGAGCTTTTCCAAGTGGGCATTGAGCATATGCACAGTGGTGCATTGAGAAGAAATTTGTTGTGAGTTCAGGAAGAAGAATCAGAATCATTAAAGATTTTGAGAGCTCTACCAGGTGGGCATTGAGCAGGTGCAAGAGGTGCAGTTGAAGGAAGACTTATGTTGAGAAGTTCATAGAAGAAACAGAATCACTGAGGATTCTAGGAGCTCTGCCAGGAGGGCATTGAGCGGGTGCGTAGGTGCACAGGAGACAGAACTGTTGAAAATTCTAGGAGAAGACACTCTGCCAGGTGGGCATTTGAGTTAGTGTGCAGACAGGCATAGAGAAAAGAAGAGAACTCTTTGAGTTATGTAATTGAAGGAAGAATCCACTGAGGGATCTTCACAAGGTTGTTGAACACCCTGAAAGACTTGGCAAGAGGTTGTTTGAGAAACTAGAGAGCCAGGAGGCCGTTATATTCTCCATCTATAGGAGAAAGGAAGAAAGAAAAAATCCCTTAGGGGTCTGAGCGTGTGAGAAGCTCAGGAGAGATAGCACTTTGGGTGTGTGAAGACCCTGCAGAAGTGTAGGAGTCATAGAGTCCCTTGAGGATTCGGGTGCAGAAGCTCAGGAGGGACAGTGCTTTCGGTGCACAGAGGCGAGGATGTAAGGAGTGCAGAGGTTGAAGAACTCATTGGAGGAGTTCAAAGTCTATAAAAGCTCAGGAGGAACAATGTTGAGGAGAATGCGTGCAGTGAAGCTGAAGATAAAGGAGTTCACAGAAGAGAAAGGGAGAAAAGGTTGAGGCCTTTGGCTTTTGAAATTCTTCCAAGTGCAGGAAGAAAGTGCGTAGAAGATTAGGAGGAGAAATGACAACCGTCAGATCGGCCGAAGAGATCTGGACCGTTGGTTTCTATGTCCAGGGAGGAGCAGGAAAGCGCACAGAAGAGGAGATCGTCGGTCGTCGGATCTCACTCAGATACCCGTCAGCCATTGGATCGGGTGAAGATGCTCAGAGTTTAGTCTCTGGAGTGTGCATAGAAGAAGAGATGATCTGAACCTTCAGATCTTGAGCAAATCACCCGTCAGCCATCAGATCTGATAGAAGTTGCACGAGGTTTAAGCTTCATGAACTAGAGGGTGAAAATCCCGAAACAGGCATCGGGATATCGAGACTTCAGCCATCGGCATATCGGGAGTCTTGAAGACAAAAGATCGGGAATTTCTATGGGAAAAGTCCTGGGGAAGATCTGGATCGTCCGTTAGTGGAGACGCGTGGCAGAGATCAAGCTGTCAGGAGTCAAAAGATCGGCATTCCCGTGGATAGGAGATCGGGTAAGTCCACCTTGAAAACCCTGACACAAATCTGGGCCGTCCATCTGAGAGAGGACGCATGTCATGTGATCGCCCATTCCAAAGATCCGGACACTAGACATCGAGATATCGGCGCTCGGTAAATCAGAGTTCCAGAGGTCGTGAAAATCGGGACATCAGAAGTCTCGAAAACACGAGGAGAAATCTGAACCATCCATCTTGAGGGGACGCGTGGCAGCAATCGGAGTCATCGGGGAAAGTCCCGACAGGAAGTCGTCTATCGGCATTTCAGTCATCAGGATATCGGGAATCCTAGTGACAAGAGGTTTGGGTATTTCAGAATCGCGAAGTCTGAAACCTCGACAAGGAGAAAAGTTCCACTGTGGGCCAGCTGTTAGCGTATCGAATAAGGAGGGAAGTGCCATTGAGGGGCCAGCTGTCATCATAGCGGAGAATTGGGATTCGAGGGATCAGCAATCCCGTGGGAAAATGCATTTCAGCATTTGAAACCTCGAAGCCCCGACAGGTGGTATGACTGCGATCATATAGAGGGAGGTCGTGCGGACCAAAAGGTCTAGCCCAGGGGACTAGTGGAAGCTGACGTCATATCGGGATATCGGGGATTCCAAGGACAAAATGTTTATGTATTTCAACATTGCGATGTTTGAAACCCCGATGGGAGACAAGGCTGCGGTCTTGTGAGATAGTGGTCATGTGGGCTAGGAGTCTAGCCTGGAGGGCTAACGGAAGTTGGAGCACATCGGGATTTTGAAGTCCAAAACCCCAAAAGAAGGATAAGGATGCAGTCTTATGAATTAGCGGTCACATGGACCGGAGCATAGTCAGGCGGGCTAACGCGTAAAGGGCGCGTATCGGTGAAATTGCTCAATGGAGATCAGGGATTCAAGAGGACAGAAACTCTTGACATCAGAAAAGATGAAACCCCGAAACCCGATATTGAGTCGGGGAAGATCACGGTTAAGTGAAGAAGTTCGTGCGGGTGAAGAAAGGACATGTGGATCAGGTTTTCACAGAGATTCCATTGGGAGTCCAAGGAGCCGCTTCGGCTTAGAAGGTGAACTTTGAACAATCCTTGAAGACTGGGAGGTCAAGCATAGAGACCCTGCGGGGTATGTAGGAGCGTACGTACGTCGCGCCATCAAGTGGTATAAGAGCCTGATTCTTGCTTGAATATTTTAGGCAAGAAGAGGTAGGAAGAGGTAAAGAGCACTCTAAAACACATCAAGTGGTATCAGAGCTTGATTTCTTGTCTGTATATTTCAGGCAAGAGAGGAAGGATATAAGATAGCACTCTGATACACATCAAGTGGTATCAGAGCGGGAACTTCACTTGTATATTTCAGGTGAAGCGGGAAGACAAAAGAAGACAGAGCGTTGGAGACTCTGTGACGATTGTTTGCAGGTAGACAACAATCAAGAAGATAGTCAAGGAGGACTGTAGGATGAAGCTGGTAACACTCTTGGTGCAGAGTGACAGCAGCATGTTTGTTAGGAAAGAAGACAAAAATAGCACCATGGTTACTGAAGACCATAGGCATGCTAGGAGGAAGAGCAAGGCAGAAAAGCTTGCAGAAATGGATAAAGAGCTCTATGAATTAAAGGAAAACATAGAGAAGCTTGAACTACAGATGCAGCAGGATAAGAGGTCGAGATGGATGCGTGAATGGCCCATGAGGAAGCCAAAAGAAAAATGGCCAGTCAAGGAGTTGATGGTCAGAGGGAGGTGCAGGTTGTTAAAAAGATGGTTGAGGTATGTTGAAAACCTCAATGGACCAGAAGAAGAAATGATTCAGGTATGTGAACCAGATACTGGGAGAGGTCTCGATGATGAAGAAAATGAATTGGGATCAGCTAAGGATCTCAAGAACTGCCAGGAGGGCAGAGAGGAAATTCCAGTTTTCCAGGTGGGCAACGAGTTGAGATCACTGCGGGATCTCACAGACTGTCATGAGGACAGCCAGGGAATTTCACATTGCCAGCTGGGCAATGAAATAAGATTGTTGCAGGATCTCGAAGACTGCCAGGAGGGTAGTGGAAACATCTCAAATTGCCAGGTGGGCAGAGATGAAAATTCGAGACTATCTGAAAGTCTCATGGACTCGGAGGTGAGTTCAATTCAGCAAGGGTTGCTGATGAAGATGGGATCGGTTGATCTCATAGTCTGCCAGGAGAGCAGCGGAAGCATCCCATATTTCCAGGTGGGTAGGGATGAGTAGATGAGACTATCTGTGGGTCTCGTGAACTCAGAAGTGAGTTGGAATCAGCCCGAGGAGATGACGAAGTAGATGAGACTGTCGGAGGATCTCATAAATTCAGAGATGGATTTAGATAAACATATGTAGCTGACAGAGGAGGAAGATTAGGATAATATTCTGATGATTGGGGGAATTGGAGTATTCCTACCATTTTCCCAGGAGGAGGCAAGAAGTCTGTGTTGCAGATGGTGCAGCAACAGCAGCAGAACAGTTAGTTGTGACTGTCAGGAAAGAAGAGGGATTGGATCAGACTTTGGAAGCTGCCCAAGCATAGAAAGAAAATGAGCATTCTAAGGAGTGTCTCAACATGTTCAGCCAGGAAGCTGAGGAAGTTGTATCACTGAAGCTGACAGCAGAAGAAGAAGGAGAGGATGATGAGCATTTTGAGGAATGGCTCAATATTTTCAGCCAGGAAGCTGAAAAGACTGCAACATGGGAGTTTGCAGCAGAAGAAGAAGAGGCAGACAACATTTGTTTTGTTGATCTGTGGGAAAAAATTGAAGCCCTGGAAGAGAGGGTGAAGGTGCAGAGCGTGCACATCCAATAGGTGAAGTTGGAAGCTGAAGGAGAAGGCATGGGAGATCACAGTGATCTGCCCATGTGCCAAAAAAATTTGCAGCTGAAGAGACTGCAAAAACATAGCCATCCAATGGAGTAGATGGATGAGGTGATAGAAGAGATCAGAAGGCTGATGTCGAGGTCAGCAGAAATTTCCAGCAAGGAGAAGCTGAGCAGAAGAGAAGCAACAACAGCAGCAGTAGTGCAGCAGCACAACAGTAGCAGCAACAGTAGCAGAATGGAGTGGATGAACAACTCCAGAGGATGATTTGGGATCCAAGGGGGATTTCAACAGCTGAGATGGGAAGCTCATGAGCAGGAGCTCATGAATTTTCCAGCCGAGGAGTTTGATGCAGAAGCATCTCTCCACGTCATCCAGCCAGTCAGCCAGCCACGTCAAGCACATGCATTCAAGCTGAAGAGAGGCGCAACCTCATTTGAAATTTGAATTTAATGTAATTTAATGTTTAATATGGTGAGTTGTAGAGTTGTGCCTTTGTGCAGGCATTAGGTAGATCAGTCATTAATGTTTGTATGGCTGAGATCTAGACCCAGATGTTGGACTAGACAGCCCATTCAATGCAACTGAATAGGGTAGGTAGATTGGAGGGAAGAGCTCGAAGAGCCCCCTCAGGTAAAAGAGATTTAGGATCTCATTTTGTAAGGGTAGAGTAAGTTGAGAGAGTTGTGAGAGAATCTGCGAGTAGAAGCAGAAGAGAAGGAGCCGAGACCTTGTTACAGGCCATGCTCAGGAACACCTTGTAATTACAGGAATTTTCCATATTTAATACAAAGAGCAGTTTTTCCTGCATGTATTTCTGTGTTATGTGGATGTCTGTGAGTGTTTTGGTTTATGTTGTAGATGTATGTTGTAGGTTTGCATTTGTATGGGTGTGTCTAATTTCAGGTGAAGGTCTTTGAGGCTTCACACTAGGAGGGTGTGACAGAACACTACGGGTTCCGATAGTCGTGCATAGAGGATGCATTTCTGAACATTGTGGGTTCAGACAAGGACGTGATGTGGCACAAGAACTGGAATCAACAACTCAGGAGAAGACCTCAATTTTGTTGGATACCTTGGAGGCAAGGTTGTGTATGAGAGACACAGTTGCAGACAGAAGCTCTAAGGAGTTTTGTAGAGCTCTGCTAGGTGGGCATTGAGCACAAGAATAGGGTGCTAAGGAAGAACTTTGTTGTGAGTTCTTAAGGAGGACCAGAATCACTAGGGATTCTGAGGAGCTATGCCAAGTGGGCATTGAGAATATGCACAGTGGTGCATTGAGAATAACTCTGTTGTGAGTTCAGGAAGAAGAATCAGAATCATTGAGGATTCTGAGAGCTCTGCCAGGTGGGCATTGAGCAGGTGCAAGAGGTACATTTGAAGGAAGACTTTTGTTGAGAAGTTCATAGAAGAAACAGAATCACTGAGGATTCTGGGAGCTCTGCCAGGAGGGCATTGAGCGGGTGCATATGTGCACATGAGATAGAATTGTTGAACATTCTGGGAGAAGACACTCTGCCAGGTGGGCATTTGAGTTACTGTGCAGACAAGCACAGAGAAGAGAAGATAACTCTTTGAGTTCTGTAATTGAAGGAAGAATCCACTAAGGGATATTCACAAGATTGTTGAACACCCTGAAAGACTCAACAAGAGGTTGTTTGAGAAACCAGAGAGCCAGGAGGCTGCTATATTCTCCATCTATAAGAGAAAGGAAGAAAGACAAAATCCCTTAGGGGTCTGAGCGTGTGAGAAGCTCAGGAGAGATAGCACTTTGGGTGCGTGAAGACCCTGCAGAAGTGTAGGAGTCATAGAGTCCCTTGAGGATTCGGGCGCAGAAGCTCAGGAGGGACAGTGCTTTCGGTGCATAGAGGCAAGGCTGCAAGGAGTGCAGAGGTTGAAGAACTCATTGGAGGAGTTCAGAGTCTATAAAAGATCAGGAGGAACAGCGTCGAGGAGAACGCGCGCAACGAAGCTCAAGATAAAGGAGTTTGCAGAAGAGAAAGGGAGAAAAGGTTGAGGCCTTTGGCTTTTGAAATTCTTCCAAGTGCAGGAAGAAAGTGCGTAGAAGCTCAAGAGGAGCAACGACAGCCGTCGGATCGGCCGAAGAGATCTAGACCATTGGTTTCTACGTCCAGGGAGGAGCAGGAAAGTGCACAGAAGAGGAGATCGTCAGTCGTCGGATCTCACTCAGATACCCGTCAGCCATTGGATCGGGTGAAGATGCTTGGAGTTTAGTCTCTGGAGTGTGCATGGAAGAAGAGATGATTTGAACCATCAGATCTCGAGAAAATCACCTGTCAGCTGTCAGATCTGATAGAAGTTGCACGAGGTTTAAGCTTCGTGAACTAGAGAGTGAAAATCCCAAAACAGGCATCGAGATATCGGGACTTCAGCCATCGGCATATCGGGAGTCTCGAAGACAAAAGATCAGGAATTTCTATGGGAAAAGTCTCGGGAAAGATCTGGACCATCCGTTAGTGGAGACATGTGGTGGAGATCGAGGCGTCGGGAGTCGAAATATCGACATTCCCGTGGACAGGAGATCGGGTAAGTCCACCTTGAAAACCTCGACACAAATCTGGGTCATCCATCTGAGAGAGGACCCGTGTCACGCGATCGCCCATTCTGGAGATCCGGACACTAGACATCGCGATATCGACGCTCGGGAAATCGGAGATCCTGAGATCGTGAAAATCAGGACATCAGAAGTCTCGAAAATGCAAGGAGAAATCTAAACCGTCCATCTTGAGGGGACGCATGGCAGAAATCGGAGTCATCAGGGAAAGTCCCGACAGGAAGTTGTCTATCGGCATTTCAGTCATCTGGATATAGGGAATCCTGGTGACAAGAGGTTTGGGTATTTCGGAATCGCAAAGTTCAAAACCCTGACAAGGAGAAAAGTGCCACTGTGGGCCAGCTGTCAGCTTATCAGATAAGGAGGGAAGCACCATTGAGGGACCAGCTGTCAGCATAGCGGAGAATCGGTATTCGAGGGATCGGCAATCCCGTGGGCAAATGCATTTCATCATTTGAAATCCCGAAGCCCCGACAAGTGGTATGACTATAGTCATATAGAGGGAGGTCGTGTGGACCAAAATGTCTAGCCCAGGGGACTAGTGGAAGCTGACGTCATATCGGGATATCAGGGATTCCGAGGAAAAAATGTTTATGCATTTCAACATTGCAATGTTCGAAACCCCGATGGGAGACAAGGTTGTGGTCTTGTGAGATAGTGGTCATGTGGGCCAGGAGTCTAGCCTAGAGGGCTAACGGAAGTTGGATTACATCGGGATTTTGAAGTCCAAAACCCCAAAAGAAGGATAAGGCTGCGGTCTTATGAATTAGCGGTCACATGGACCGGAGCATAGTCAGGAGGGCTAATGTGTAAAGGGTGCGTATCGGTGAAATTGCTCATCGGAGATCGGGGATTCAAGAGGACAGGAACTCTTGACATCAGAAAAGACGAAACCCCGAAACCCGATATTGAGTCGGGGAAGATCACGGTTAAGTGCAGAAGGTCGTGCGGGTGAAGAAAGGACCTGTGGATCGGGTTTTCACAGAGATTCCATTGGGAGTCCAAGGAGCTGCTTCGGCTCAGAAGGTGAACTTTGAACGATCCTTGAAGACCGGGAGGTCAGGCGCAAAGACCCTGCGGGGTATGTAGGAGCGTACGTACGTCGCACCATCACATGGTTGCATGAGGACATGCAACAAGTTCAGTTGGTGGGGATGTTAGGACTCATAAATGTCGCATTTTCATCCACCTTTCCCTTCACTATTCCTTACATTTCATAGTCCCATTAACCTTCCATCACACCATTTTCATAAATACATTTCCATCATGACACTGTTATCTTATCTTCAAGACTTTCATGTATATAAGAGAGTGCTCTCTCTTCATGAGAGAGGAGGCATGTAATTCATAATTTAGTCTTGTAATTAGGAGAAGGGGTTTCTTAGATTTGATTCTTTTATTGTTATTCTTTCATCCTTTGTTATTTGATTCTTGTAATATAATTTGAGATTGATTTATTGTGTGAGCTCACATATGTCAATTGTCATTCAACACTTCACATGTTGTATTGTTTTTCCCTTATGCAATTTCTTGCTTTCCTTGTTAGTGTTTCAATGCTTTCCTAGATTAATTTGATTTCAGCAAATTAGATTAGATTAGTTCTACTTCAATCCTGCACATATAGTGCATGCGCTTCGTAAGTCTATGAACCTAGATTGACAAATTAAATGGTTGGGAAAGTACTAGAATGCAATTAATACATCAATGTTTCACCCCATAGTAAGAATCCATCTTTGCATACCATGCTCTAGGTGCCTGCTTGAGGCCATAGAGAGACTTTTTCAGTCTACATACTAAATATGAGTTATGAATGAACCCCTGTGGTTGTTCCATGTAGATCTCCTATGAAAGGTCACCATGAAGAAAATCATTCTTCACATCCATCTGGTGAACTTCCCATCCTTTGGATGCTGCAATGGATAGAGCCAAGCGAATGGAGTCCATCTTTGCTATAGGAGAAAAGGTCTCATCATAATATATCCCATGAATATGTTGAAATCCTTTTGCAACTAATCCGTCCTTGTACCTACTCACCTGACCATCTTCTACTCTCTTAGTCCTGTAGACCCATTTGCATCTAACAAGTTTCATCCCTGGTGAAAGTGGAACCAGATCCCAAGTCTAATTCTCTAGGAGAGATTCATGCTCCTCCTGCATGGCTACTTCCCATATTGGATTGCCAACAACCTCACTATAGGTATGTGGATCATAAGATTGAACCATATGGAAATTCATGGGCATCGATGGTTCAGAAGCTAAAAGTACATGAGAAGGATACACATGCTGAGATCGAGTCCTCCTCGAATCCAATGGATCTCCTGCAAGGTTTCTTGTTGCCTGAAGTGTGGACTGTGTCCACTTGGGCATTTTTTGAAGCTCCAACATTGTCTCCTCATTTGGTTGTACTACCTTCTCATCTACATGTACAGAATCCTATGAATCTGTGTATGAATATGTAGCATCTGAGTGTGTAGAATCATCATCTCTGATGTCTGGAACTGATGGAAGCACAAGAGTCTCTACATGTTTCACTAGAGGAGCATGCAAAGGACTCTCCTCAAACTGAACAATGTGCTCAATGATGAGTCGGTATGTAGAGGGATCAATCAATCCGTACCCCTTAACATCATATGGATATCCCACAAAGATGGAAGGTGTGCTCTGTGGATCTAAGGCTTTCCTCTTTTCGGAAGGAATATGGGCCCATGCTCTAGATCCAAAGATGCGAAAGTGTGTGACATATGGTTTCTCACTTGTCCAAGCCCCAAAAGGTATCCTATCCTCAACATATTTATGAGGTGTTATGTTCTATATGTAAGAAACACAGTTAAGTGCCTTAGCCCAAATCTTGGAAGGAAGTGATCTTGCATGAAACATGCAACTAGTCATCTCCTTGATAGACCTGTTCTTCCTTTCAGCAACTCCATTCTATTGTGGAGTGTATGTAACTATGTGTTTCAACTGGATACCAACTTCACGACAAAGATTCTAAACATCTTTGTTGATATACTCCCCCCCATTGTCTATACGGAGGATCTTGATTTTCTTCCCAGTTTGTGTCTCTACTCGAGCTTTGAAGTCTTAGAGTTGCTCAAAAACTTCAGACTTTTGTTTGAGAAAATAAACCCAAGTATAGCATGAGTAATCATCAATAAATGTAAGAATATACCTTTCTTTTTTGATGGACGGATGTGGAAATGGATCCATGAGATCACTATGAACAAGATCCAAGGAAGAGGAGGCTCTCCTTGCCTTCCCTTTTTCAAATTTCTATTCGGGATGCTTGCCAAGAATGCATCCTTCACAAACCCCTTCAGAAAATTGAATGTCTGGCAAGCCTTTGACCATTCCTTGCTTGGAAAGTCACTGCATGTACCTAAATTTTAAATGACCAAATCTCTCATGCCATACTCTACTACTATCATTAGCATGTGTAAGTATAAAAGAGGATTTATAGTCAATAAACTTAGTGAACTTATACAACCGTGATTTGTGATCTACTTCACCAACTGCAATAATGGAATTGTCATGCATGTCAAGTATAGTAACTAAATCTGATGTAAATTCAACCCTTTTACCTGTTTGAGTGATCTGATAAACTGAGAGAAGATTTATAGAAATCTTTGGAACATGTAAGACATTCTCAAAACTTCCATTAGGGAGTTCCACTCTTCCCTCTCTTGCAACTGCTATTGGAGTATCATCCCCCATGAGAATAGGAGGTCCATAGCATAAACTCAAAGAAGTAAAAACTTCCTCTTTAGCTTCCATATGATGTGATGCACCAGAATCTATAATCCATGAATCATATGAGTAATTATTGCAAGTAGAGCATGATGATTACCTTTCTTAGGCACATGGTATTCTTCCTTCTTCTTTTTGGCTCCTTCAAGAATGACGTCTCCAAGGTTATTCTTCTGAAGTACCTATGTCATAAGATTGATTTGATTCTTCATGCATGTGGATTCTTCATGATTTAGTTTATTACAATATGTGCACTACTTTCCCTTCTTATTCTTCCCTTTGGAATTTGAAGAATCTTTCGAACCTGAATAATCCTTGAAGGGTTTGGAATATCCCTCCTTCTTTGACTCTGGATGTAATATCTCCTTTCGTTTCTGCTTCAATTTCTGATTGGATGACCCTTTTCCATCATGCATGGTGAGTGCATGTGCTTTGGGATCTTTCATGAGGCCCATCTGTATGATTTTTGTATGATCTTGTGTGAGAGACTCAATGAACTGAGCCATTGTAGGCATTTTCCAATTGGCGCCCAAAAGACATCTGCCAGAATGGAAATTGGAGACATATACAACATATTTTGGTCCTAGCTTGGCCAATGTTGTTATAATAAGTTGTTTCTCTTGTGTATACTTGTCAATACCACATTCACCCAAGCTCAAAATCAAGGATTTAAATTTAGTAAATAAATCTTGTATATTATCAAAACTTTTAGGGTCTAAGGTATTCAACTCTACCTCAAGCATATGACCTCGCATCTCATCCTGCTTTCCAAAGAGTCCTTCCAAGGTGGTCCAGATCTCATTTTGAGTCTTGCATGAAACCATATATCAATGGAGATTAACTCAAGAAGTAATCATGTGGCCTCATCCTTACGGTTCGCCCATCTAGTCTTCTCAAGCGCTGATGTAGGTTCTATTTTCGTCACCATCGTCAAATTATACAGTCCTTTTCTTTTGAGTTGGAATGCAGCCTTCAGATTCCATTCAAATAGTTGTATGACATGAGGATTACCACCAGACTTGATTGAAGAAGTTTCATCGTCTCCATCCCTTCTATTGATTTTAAAAAGATCCTGAAAACCCAGATCATGGATTCTGAGATATGATTGGCGGTTCTATGGAAGCTACAAATATGATAAAAACAACTATATTTCCTAAAATATGATGTGGGTTTTGGATATATTTGGTAAGCATGAGCATCCCTATGTTATATGTCTCTGGTAAAAATTTCAGCTTGACCCATATCACCGTTTTCGATATATCACAATTTTACTGCAGAAAACCAATTTTTGGAGGGCTACTGAATCGTCGCACCCTAGAGAAGGATGAAGTGTGACGATGCTAAATCGTCACAACCTAGAGAAGAATGAAGTGTAATGATTTTCAAAAACTGAATCTTCTCACCCTAGATGAAGAACACAGTGTGACGATGCCGCACCCTCGCAACTAGGTTTACTCAAGGACTCTTTCGCTCTTCTATAGCTCGTCTAGGTTGCTCCAAGCAACTCGGCTCTGATACCATGTTAGTGTTTCATGGAAACCTGCACAGGAGACCTAGCTAAAGCATACACAAACAAATCTTATCAAGAAAAGGAAGAGAGATACACAATGAAGAATGAGAATTAATGTATATTATGATCTAATCAATGAGTGAGTGATCTTCACTCATATAGGCAATGACATCCTATAATTAGGAATGCATGCATAATAGTGATGGTCTAAGATTAGAAAGTATAAAATAGAATTAGTCAGTTAACTCCCACTGAACTAGTGTTACTGCCATTGAACTAGTGTGTTGAAAATAGAAATTTCTCCAACATTGATAATATTTGTTTGTATTTTCTTTAGTTAGGTCTCCTATGCAGGTTTCTATGAAACATTGACAATGATCTAGTCTACTGGGGTAAATGTTATTATCACTTCCAACCCAAAGAATATGACCAACTCCAAACCATAATTTCCGGTTTTATTTTTTATGTTTGAAATTTCTTTTGTTAGGTAAATAACCATATGGTAAAATTTGATTTTATTTAATATCATTGTTACACTTTTTTTTTTCTAAGGTTATGTTTTTCTTGATTTAGAGTATCTACAAAATCATATATTCTATAGCTACTCTTTAAAAATTTATGAGCCATTGATTTGTGTTTTGTTTTGATTTAAAGGTATGCTTATAAAAAGATTGTCCAGTGATTGTCATAGCCAAGATTAGGAGGACAATCGATGCAATTATGATTTCATTCCCCCAGTTAGTATGCTTACTAGTTTCAGAAGTATGTCGAGACAAATTATGATTTGTTTTGATTTTATTTGAACCTATCGACTTTTTGATTAATTACAATCATTTGGTTATAGAACTCCTTATCTAGTTCATGAGATCATATCACTAGGTTAATTTGGGTACTACCCAAATTTTTAGGGATTATTGTTTTTATTTAGATGTTAGTTATGTGGTCGATCTTTTTGTGATCATATCTCTATTTCATTATAAAGGAGTATGATGATACCAAATAGGGGGGAGGAGAAATAATGAAGACTTGATGAACTATGGTTTTTTTTAAACAATGAAAGTATGTTGTTTTATGAAGACCTCATTGTAAGTTTTATTTTGAATGTCGTTAATACGCGATTTACAATAGTTTTCCTTCTCAAACATTCATTGTCTTTTACTTAAGTCAATTTCAAATTGAATCTTGATTGGATCTCATATTTATATTTCAATTCGTGATAAATATTTAGATTTTTATTTAAATATCAATGTTTGATTTTATGATTCATTATTCTGACTTGCATTAATTCTTCTGGCGTAAATTATAAAGGATATGTTTCAACTGTTATGATTGGTATTATTTACAATTTTAATTAATGTTTTTGAATATATGTTTGTTTTGATATATGAAATGTTTTTCATATAATGAAACTTATATGTAATTAAATTATTTTGAATGCAAGAAGAATTGGTGTCAAATTGTTTCTCTTTCTCATAAATAAAAAAATATGAAATTGGCTTGACTATGCCTAAGGTTGTTTCTTAAAATCTGAAATTATGGATTGTCTATCCTATTAGGAATGTCTCCTTCTTGTAGATGACAAGGGGTGATTACATTGATGTGAAAGTTGATCCAATTACTAAGTTTGTTCTATGCTCCTAGCCAAGATTGTTTATTATGTTTTCATAAAGTTGTTTTGGTGTGGTATGATTATTTTTTTAATTTCAAATGTACATCTTTCATCATAAGTACTGACTAAACTATTTTGATCGACTTAGTTAACCTTAACCTTTTTGAATTTTAATTTTTTTTTTTTTTGGTGGGGTTGACTAAAATAGAGTAGTTATTTCTATGTTAGTTTATTTAATATTTTAAT
The DNA here is from genome assembly GCA_900067695.1 of Picea abies. NCBI lineage: Eukaryota > Viridiplantae > Streptophyta > Pinopsida > Pinales > Pinaceae > Picea > Picea abies. Next base: position 27,499 of record CBVK0100154047.1, read on the forward strand.
CCTTTATATTTTTTCCTAAGATTTATTTCTAAAATTAATATATTTATTTCACGAGGTTTATACAATCTTGTAAATTATGTACAAAGTAGTTAATGTTTGATCATCATTGTAAATTTGTTTATAATTGACATGATATTCATAGATCGTAGTTAATAGAGCCCTAAGAAAACTATATCATATATTTTCTCTTTATGAGAGGAGATTCCCTCATTGGCTAATGGAGCCATAAAACCTATAAGGAACAACCATACCAAATGGCTTGGGTTCTTCCCTAAGGACCTTGGACCGGGTTGTTTCCTCTTATTTGACGAGTGGTCATTTATGTCTATCAACAAATGGATCTAGAAGGAGGGCCTACTAGAACATGATCGAAAGAGAAGGTAGAAATGCACCTCCGACCATCCACTCTCCAATCGTTACCCATAGTCATTTTGATCCTTCCGATACATCAAAATTTGTTACCCCCTCTCAACATGAGCCTACTACCACACCACCTCATTGTACTACACACACCACCTTCTCACACTACACACACCACAATCGATCCTTCTACACATCTTTCACTCAAACCTGAATTTGAAGAATTAATCCAAAATTCACATCCAGTACTAATAAGAGATCATTCCACATTAGCAAGGATCAAAAATCTTGGGGATCAATTATCTCAACCTGACAATCTCCCTATCATCACTCCTCAGTAGCGAGACCCCCCATGCGATTGGTACCCCCAATTACAGGTTGCATGACATTTTGAATGGCCAAGCCAAGCCTGATCCTATACTGGAAGAATATTTTCCTCCTTATCCAAATGATCTCGAACTGGCCACATGTGAACCTGAATCACCAATGTGAAATCAACCCAATCTCAATACATGAGGATTTAGTTTACCACCTGACTCTTCTCCACCTTCTTCCAATAAAGAATCGAAAAATTCACATACTTCCCGAAGCTCATCATAGATGGTGAATAACCTTTCCAGGCCTTGGCTTGACCAAGATGCAGTTGCCATACCAAGATCACAACACCCTTTACCTAAGCATCCTGAAACATTTATGCCCAAATTTGATCCTGATAACAAGCAATATGCAAATGACCACATAAATAAATTCATGCTAGTTGTTAGGTTAAGAAACATGGATCATGAAGATGTAGTCTGTAGTTTGTTCCCTTATACCTTCGAGGGTAAAGCCTCCACATGATATTTTTCACAGAAACTGTGCACTATAGATTCTTGGTAATGTTTTGAAACTATTTCATATTTTTCTTGAAACTTTTGGTGAAGACAAGTCTCTCGAGGTCTTGGTGATGGAATTATCTAATATGAATATGAATCCAAATGAGAGAGTGAAACATTTTAATCAAATATTTCTGACTTTGAAAAATAGGATTCCTGTTGAATCCATGTCTGTTGAAAACCTTATCGTTGCATATTATTCCAAACCCTTACCCCTTACCACTGTCATGTGGGTTAAGCGATCCCAAATGAGGAACCTTTTAGAAGACTTTGAGGAATCTATTCTGATTGAGAAGGGCGTGCTCAGTATGAAGGATAAACCAAATGCTGAGAGTGATCAGGCATTGCCATCTTGGAAGAATACCAAGACACTTCCTAAAACACCTACAAATAAGAAGGATCGGGAATCCATTGACCTTAAGAGCTTACAGAAATTCATTCAGAAGTTATCCAATGAGATTGTCAACCTTAAAATAAACTCAGGAGAAGGATCCTCTAGAGGGTATTATAGGACCCCTTTCAAAAAACCACCTCCCAAATTCCCAAATAAAAAAACTCCTCCTGATGAAGGGTTAAATGTAGACGGATTGGGAAACGTTCTTCAAGCCCCGTTGTCAGGAGATGAACCTTCTTATGAGGACAAAAGTGAACAACTAGATTAAACTAAAAACAATGGGGGAGAAGCGAATAATGAAGAAGATCTACCTCCCCCTACCATAGGACACCTTTCATATAGTGTTTTTATTGGGAATTATGAGACAGTTTATGTGAATCAACATCCCTACAACACTCATAGAAAAGGACAATCTGACAACCAAAACCAATATGCCCCTACCCAAACAAAGAACTCAGTGTTGAATCTGAAAAAAAAGGTAGATCCACCTAAAAAAAAATCTTGTTGTAGATTTAGATTATGAACTAATAGAAGACCTTAAAATTTTGAAGGCCAACATTTGCTCCTCAGCAGACCGGAAGAGCGTCGTGTAGGGAAAGAGTGTAG
>CBVK0100154048.1:0-29732 GCA_900067695.1 Picea abies
CTCTTCCGATCTCACCTATTGTAAAGCATTGCCACCACTTGGTGAGTTACGCTAGAAGTGGTCACACAATATCAGGCCATAGCCAACTTCAAAATGACTAGGCATGTAGTATGGATCCAAGCACAAAAGGATCCTGAGAAGGAATGGCTACAATTGCAGTACTGCGTCAAGGAAGAGGACATAGAAATGGCCATCAAGGATTGACAATATGACTAGAGAGTTCCAAGCTTGAATCAAGAGATGTCCACGGATAAGGAGGCTTATGCAGGGCAAGAATAGACACCTATAGGAGATAAAACAACACCTAAGAAGCCAAACCCAAGACAGAAGCTGACACAAAAGAAGAAAGGGGCTAGGACTAAGAAAGATACCCATGCGGGGAAGAAGAACAACACCCAGGCGTCGTAGGAACAAGAGCAAGAGACTGAGACAACACAGGGGACCACATCAAGTGCTACTCAATAGGAGTAAGGCCAGATGAAAAGGCCAATCATACACATGGGGGTGCGTGCAAGAAAGATAAGGTGCACAAAATGACACCGGAATATACAATCACCGAGGATGACACGGACCTCGTGGCCCAAATGGTTCAGGACCGAAAAATGGAGGATTTTGATGAAGCCAAACGCTAAAGGGACAGGATCCAGGAAGTGTTGGTCGACATGAGGCATCTCCTAGAGCATATAAGAGAAACACAAATGACAGACAAAGAAATAGAGTTAGTCCCCCCAACATCGCAAGCAGGAGCCAAGGCTCTGCCCATCGAGTCAGATATGTTCCAGACGATGGAACATGTGATCTTGACTTTTCACGTTACACCTAGCATGATCCGCATGGATGAAATTGTGGGTGAGACACCCTTGAAAGATCTGGCACAAATACAATTGGTAATGGGGAGGATACCAAGCAAGGCAATATATAAACTGCAAGTCAACGTCGCGCATGAGGTGCAATCACACGCATGCATAGACACAACAGAACTGTAGCAGAAGAATGACAACAAAAAAGCATTGGAGTTGGTGCTCGAGCAGATCAAGCTCGAGAACAAAGACGAGAAAGATTGCATAGATAGGCTCGAGCAGGGATTGACTGTAGCCTATGAAAATATTCCAAAGAACTCACAAACAATAGAGCTCGCGACGACGCAGAAAACTGATCAAATTGTGCAAACAATCGATCAATACAGGCAGGAGATCAAGAACCCCTGGGAACAACTCATCCCTACCACTCGCCCGGAGGGGAAGGAGCAGAGGAGGCAGGAAACAATAGGGCAGATGGAGGAAATAGAATGACAAGTTAGCGCAACTATCAAATTGTTTGATAAAGTAGCACAACTATGGACAAAGATGGAGGAGAATCAACAGGTCCAGTAGTGGGACCAAGAAGAGGAGAAGATAATCGTAGCTATCCAGGACATCAAGTAGAGGTAGAAGATGATGCAGATCACTAATTGCCCCATAGGAGTACAGGATATGAAGAAGTTGCAAGCATAACTCATATCCGCATAGACAGAGAAGAAGGATCGACAATCTCAAATGGAACCTCTCCAAGAGCAGGCGAGGAAGGTCATTGTGTAGGCAAAAGAGGCAAAGAAGAACATGGCACAAATTCATGTAGAATGCACAAAGATGATCAACGAGGATATTACAACGCAAGTATTGGACGCACTCAGAGAAAAGATCGTGCAGGATCAAACACAAGCAAAGTAACTCACAAAGAGGTTCCAGACTCTCGCAGGAGTTGTTGAAGAAGAACACAAAGATTAGGTGGCTTGGGATGAGCCACATGTCAATGTTGGGGGACTGTTGGATGCAGGCCTAGTCAGGAGAAAATGTTATTTTTAGAAGAGAAGCATGTAAGGATAAAAGGAGAGCTGGAAAGAAAAGCAACACGTGTAAGGGAAGCAGGCGAGGTGCACATACAATGAAGACCTAACGACACTAGGTTTAGGGTTTTTGTAATGTATTGTAATGGCTGATGAACCAAGAATATAAATAGGTAGTACTTAGAAGAAGAGAGGGGCTAGAGATATCGGAGACGGGGACAAGAGCCGACTGAGGAGGAGAGATTTGTAAGAACTATAATACTCAGCAAGATGGTGAGCTAGGGAAGCAGTGAGCGATTTGATCCCAAGGGTTAGATCGTCGGCTAACAAGCCTAGTGCGATCTAGTCAGCCTCACAGGGATCGAGGAGCAGGATGAAGCGAGTTGAATCTAATATTGTAAACACGTGCGACGTGATATATTACCGAGCCATAATAAAGAGCATGAAAGGCAGATCTTTGTGGATGTAGCCCAGAAGGGGGTGAACCACAATAACACCTGTGCTATGTGAATGATTGTATGCCTCTTTATTGTTGTTAAATGGTGAATGTTAGATGAATGAATTAACTAGTTAGATCTGGTATTTCACATGCATGAATAGAATGATTGTTATAATCAAATGTTAGATGGAATAAATAAAGATTACAAGACACAACCACAGATCTCCACTCATTCCCACGTTGCAACCACTTGAGTATTGCAGCCACCCATAGAGCTATCTCAGTTGAGACAACACAGTACACCCTGTGTGTTGCGTTGCCTTTTGGTCTTCTAGAGGGGTCGATAGTTTTAGAGGGATTTTGTTGGGAGATTATCAAATTTGAACCAAGGTCAATCTATGATAGGAAGGTAGGATTAAAATAACCCATAAAGAATCCTGAGTAGGAAAGACAAAGACCAATGAAGGGTAAAATACAACACCTGGCCATGCCCCAAATTACCTATCTTTTCACAACTCGTGTTTGCTATGCACACGATATACCAATGCACAATGCAGACACATGGAACACATAGCTATGGCCACTTCGGATTTATGGTCATAGCAAACGCCTCCGCACAACCTAAAAAAAGATAAATTAAACAAAGGTGTTTGACCAAGAAATTTTTAAAAGATAAATATAGTATTGAGCACAAATTACTTTAAGTCTTAATGAATGATGCTTGTTTACTAAAATGTCCTTTCCCTAGACAAATTTCATTCATAATACACATAATTATAAACATAAAACACCACCCAACCCATGGAAAATCATGACATTTACTTAGGCATAGTTCTAAATAGTTGCCCTCTCCTTGTACATCCGACAAAATCAACATGTGACAAATGACTGGTATATCGTCCAAATTACATCCCCTATCACAATTCACAGTGCATAGCTACAAAACTATATGATGATATCTGACATGAATTCTCTGCACAAGCATTGAAAATACATAGTGTTGGTTGTGGTAGTGATATTCCTTTTCCAAGTGTGGAGGTGCGGAAGACATAACTGCATTGGGTGACACCATATATTCATAGAAAAAGCCTCCAAAAAACATGAAAGATGTCCCCGTCTTTCTGAACTATAGCGACCTATACCATAATCAAACGTAAAAACAGAGCAAATGGAACATACTATGGAATGAAGCAACTAAACAATCTCCAACACCATATGAAAATGCATCCAACCTAAAAACAACGTTGCTTTACAATACATCGTAAATAATGCATTGCTCCGTAACTTTATACTACGTTGTCACACACCCACTACAAGAAGCAATATTTTTCGGCTTTTTCCTTCTTCTCACCGAGGAATAGAATCCTCGAATTCCTATGGGGCCTGATGTTGACCCTACCATCCCTTATCCTTACCCATGTGATCGTTGGCTATGACCACGTGCCTTACCTGAGGGGCGTTTCCGGCTTTTGCGATTCAGGAAATCGCGATGCATGTGTTCCCTTGCTCTCTTGTCTCTCGAAGAGCCAAAATCCGAAAGGGACTAACAGTATTGTCACATCTAGCAATGCCTTGGATTAAAACCTGGCATCCCACCTTTTCGCGTACCGAGTTTTCGCAGTAGAAGAGGACGAGGGGTTCATACCCTTCGGTTTTCCGGGTGTCGAAACACCGAAAACCAAATCTACATGTGCTAAGCCATATCGGGATTTCGCAAGTCGGGAATTCGGGACTGGTGTGTACCAGCGATTTGCTTCTGGATATCCCTGGTGTTGAAATACCAAGACATCAAGACTAATCCATGCTATTATTATTTCGAGGTTTCGCAAGTCGGGGTTTTACAATATGCGTAGACAGAAGGCCTTGCACTTAGGTTTCCCGGGAGTCGAAACTCCTAAGCTCGTATTCATCGCTAAGCTCATTTTGGGGTTTCACAAGTCAGGACTTCGCGATCAACGAGTACAAGGGAACTGACCCTTGGGTTTCCCGGGTGTCGAAACACTGAAACATCCAAACTCTAGACACACTATGTCATTTCAGGGTTTCACAAGTCGGGATTTTGGGACTGGCAAGTACAAGAGACTTGCCCTTAGATATCCCGGGTGCCAAAACACCGAAACACTGTATCTCATCTGCTCTATCATCATTTCGGGGTCTCGCAAGTTGAGATTTCGGGGCTGGCGAGTACAAGAAAACTTGCCCTTAGGTATCCCAGGTTCCGAAACGTCGAAACACCAAACTCTAACCATGCTATACCATTTTGGGGTTTCGCAAGTCGGGATTTCGCGACATGTGAAGACAAGGAAACTTGCCCTTGGGTATCTCGGGTGCCGAAACAACGAAACACCAAACTTTAAGCACGCTATACCATTTCGGGGTTTCAGAAGTCGAGATTTAGCGACATGCGAAGACAAGGAAACTTTCCCTTAGGTATCCTGGGTGCCAAAATGTCGAAACACCAAACTCTAACCACGCTATACCATTTCGGGGTTTCGCAAGTCGAGATTTCGCGACATGCGAAGACAAGGAAACTTGCCCTTGGGTATCCCGGGTGCCGAAACGCCGAAACGCCGAAACACCAAACTTTAACCACGTTATACCATTTCGGGGTTTCGCAAGTCGGGATTTCACGACGTGCGAAGACAAGGAAACTTGCCCTTGGGTATCCCGGGTGCCGAAACGTTGAAACACCAAACTCTAACCACGCTATACCATTTCAGGGTTTCGCAAGTCAGGATTTCACGTTTGGCCAGTACAAGGAAACTTACCTTTAGATATCCCGGGAGCCGAAACACCGAAACACCAAAACTTACGGAACCATTCTTTCTGGTGCAAGGTTTCCAAACTTAGGCCATAAAATCCTCCAACATATCCTTGGGTAATTATCACCAGGTTGGGTGACCTGACGGAAGGGTCTTCTTAGATTATCGAGCTATGAACTCTGTGACAGGGGTGAGGTAAGCTTAAATACTTACTTAAAACGATAGTCCCTTCCAGAAACTCACTCTGGCTCTGGAATATGATGGAGCTTCCCATAAGGAGGTGCCTTCGGGAAAAACAAGCTAGGGCATATTATGGGTCGTGAACATGGGACAACTCTCCAGGGGACGAGCTCGAATCTGAACTTATACATTTGATACGTAAATCGATTATAGTCATATAAGTATAAGCACACATTCATTGTTGCTGATCGAAATACCAGGCAAACACTTCTATACAGAAATCAATCATTTATAAGTGTACAAACATGAGCATGCATCCATTATATTTTAATTCAATATGCAAGATGTAAACACTTATCAGAAAGAACACCAAGTGTGGCACGATTGCTGAGAGGGGTGCTCGTTTCCACCCAACTGTAGGCTCAACAACTCCAAATGGATTTACCACTAGCCACCCCTGAGCTAGACCACGATGCTTTGAGACTCAGTCTCTTACTTCTCGCTCGTCGAAAGTCTAGGACGAAGGTTACTCTCCTTCTCCTCTGCTCATGACTCTCTGTATTTTCCAGAGTTCCTCTGGTTCTCCTTCCGCGATTGCTATCGCATGCTCCCTTCCCACACTTCCTTTCTTGCTTTGTCTTGCAAGGTTGCATGTGGTGCGAATCCCTCTGCAGTGGTCAGGTATGAGGGATTCTATGGATGGGCGGTTCACCCCCATCCCCTTATTAACTCATGAGGAGCCTCCCCCACTTACCATCCTGGCGAGTAATTCATTTCAGGGCCAGAGAGCAGCTTTGGTCTTTGAGCCAGTAAAGACCAATACGGTATTGGTTCGGTGGAAGTTAACGCCACCATTCCAGGTGCCTTCCACCACCTTTCATTAGCCATCGTGGTCTCTTTTTCAGCACATCCCCGCCTCCCAACAGTCATGCAACATATATTCACACATCATTTACATTCATCAACCCTTTATACAGGGTCCGTCAAATCACACCTTCACATGTTGGAGTTTGTCATAGTTCTTGGCCAATATAGTTATTTTTACAGATTGGGGGAAACATGGTGTTACAATTCCCTCCCCCTTTTAAAGGAACATCGTCCTCGATGTTCTATCTATCAATAGAACGTGTAAGTATAGAAGTAAACAAAATCGGATATGCATGTTTCATGGCATCTTCCATTTCCCAGGTAGCCTCGTCTAGGCCAAAATGTTTCCACTGCACCTTGACCCATGCAATGGTTCGGTTCCTGAGCGGGGTTTCCTTTCTATCCAGTATGCATTGAGGTTCTAGTAGGAATTCTCCCTCTGGTTCCACCTGGATCACATACCAGTCAATTATATGATTAGAATCATGTACATATTTCTTCAATAATGAAACATGGAAAACATTACGTGCTTTTACTTTGGGAGGAAGTGCTAGCCTATAGGCTACAGGTCCCACTCTATCTAGAACTTCAAAGGGTCCACAATATCAAGGTGCCAACTTGGCACATGCTCCCATCTCCAGGGAACTCTTCCTGGGCCTAACCCTAAGGTATACGTGGTCTCCCGCATTAAACTCTCTTGGAGTTCTCCTTTGGTCGACGTAACTTTTCTGTCGGTTCTGAGTGACCTTTAGATTTTGTTTTATCTGAAACACTTGTTGTTCCATTTCTTTCAACATGTCGGGTCCAATAGTAACTCTGTTTATGGGATTACTCCAACTCACTGGAGTATTGCACGGCCTACCGTAGAGAACTTCAAAAGGGTTCGTCTTCAGGGATTCTTGGTAGCCGTTGTTGTAGGCGAATTCCACTAGTGCCAGGTAGTCTTCCCACTTTTTGGGTTGATGCATTACATGCATCCTGAGCATGTCTTCTAATATTTGGTTCACCCTTTCCGTCTGTCCATCGGTTTGAGGGTGATAGGTTGTGATAAATAGTAACTTGGTCTCCAAACCAACCATCAGTGATTTCCAAAAGTTGGAAGTAAATTTCGTGTCTCTATCAAACACGATCTCTTTCGACATACCATGTAGTCTGAATATCTCCTTCATGAATACGTTGGTGATGTCCATTGCCTTACAAGTTGACTTGACGGGGATAAAATGAATGGACTTGCTCAATTTATCCACCACTACCATGATGGTGTCATTCTGTTTGGTCGAGGTTGGTAATCCGGTGATGAAATCCATGGAGATGGTTTCCCATTTCCATTATGGGATTGGTAGAGGTTGTAATAATCCTGCTGGGTGTCGGTGTTTTGCTTTAACCTGTTGGCATTCTAGGCATTTAGCTAAGTACTCAACTATGTCTTTCTTCAATCCAGGCCAATAGAATTGTTTCCTGGTGGCCGTGATCATCTTTTGGTATCCTGGATGACCAGTATAGGGTATTTTGTTCAGTTCATCCATTATGAACCTCTTCAAGTTGTCACAATCTGGGATATACAATCTGTTTCTGTAAGTGAGCAGACCTCCTTCCATCATCTGGTAGCCTCCATACTTTATCCCTGTGGGTTCTTGCTACAGGTACGAGGTCACGGTCTGGAAGAATGTGTCTGTCTCTTGTGCATTTATGACTCTTTCCTTGACATCCATCTCGCGGGTGCTTACCGCTACTAGGTGAATTGTTTTCATGCTTCTGCTAAGGGCATCAACCACCCTATTTTCCTTTCCCTTAATATGTTTGATTTCAAAATCAAACTCGCTGAGGAGGGCCATTCACCTAGCTTGTTTGGCATTGAGCTTTGGTTGGTTAAACATATATCGCAATCCACAGTGGTCTGTCATAAGTACAAATTTTCTTCCCAAGAGGTAATGCCTCCACATTTTCAAGGTGTGCACTATGGCGGCCAGCTCTAGATCATGGGTCACATAGATGACTTCGTGCTCATTCAATTTTCGGGATTCATAGCAGATCACACTTCCTCCTTGCATAAGGACTCCTCTGAGCCCTTCCTTATAGGCATCTGTGCATACGAGGAAATTAGCTTCGGGGTTGGTGATCTTCAGCACGGGTGTGTGGGTCAGTAGATGTTTCAGGGTTTGAAATCTTTCTTCACATTTTTGTGTCCACGTGAATTTTGTCCCCTTCTTCTGGAGGGTAGTGATTGGGCTCCCAATCTTGGAGAATCCTTTTATAAATCTCCTATAGTATCCTGCCAAGCCCATAAAGGATCTGAAATCCGAAACGTCCTTCGGGGTAGGCCATTTCATGATAGACCTGATCTTATCAGGGTCTACTGCTACCCCTTCTTCAGATAGGACATGGCCCAAGTAATGTATTTGCTTCTGGAAAAAGTCACACTTGCTAAATTTGGCATAGAGCTGATGTTCTCTTAGCACTTGAAGCACAAGCCTAAGGTGTTCATCATGTTCCTCTCTATTCTTGGAGTAAATTAATATGTCATCAATAAAAACCAACACAAATTTGTCTAAGAATTTGCTGAGCACATTGTTCATCAAGCACATAAAAGTGGCAGGGGCATTGGTCAATTCAAATGGCACTACCACAAACTCGTAGTGACCATATCTCGTCCTGAAGGAAGTTTTGTGGATGTCTTCGCCCTTGATTCGAACTTGGTGGTATCCAGATCTCAAGTCAATCTTCGAGAATATAGAGGCACCTCCCAATTGATCGAACAAGTCATCGATCCTGAGTAAGGGGTACTTGTTCTTTATGGCTACCTTATTGAATTGTCTATAATCTATACACAGTTGGAGGGTACCATCTTTCTTTTTCACAAACAGGACTGGTGCTCCCCATGGAGACACGCTGGGCCAGATATAGCCTCTGTCCATCATTTCTTTCAGTTGTAATTTAAGTTCAACTAGCTCAGATGTGCTCATTCTGTAGGGTGTCCTAGACACTGGCACCGCTGCTGGTGCAAGTTCTATTGAGAAGTCGATGTCCCTTCTCGGAGGTAAACTCGGTACCTCTTCCGGAAATACATCTCTGTATTCTCTCAGTGTGGGGTGGTCTTCGAGGCTTGGTTTGTCACCTTCAATTGTTTTCAACATCTGTATTGCATATAGTGGACATCCTTTTCTGCAATACTTTCTCATTTGGAGAGTTGATATTTGTCTCACCGAGACAGGTTTTTGGATTCCTTGAAGGGTTATTTTTCTTCCTTCTTCACTTACACATTCTAAGGTTTTATGGTAACAGTCCAGTTTGGCTTTATGGGTGGCTAGCCAGTCCATACCAATCAACAGATCATACGATCCCAGGGATAATATGTTAAGGGTTGCTTGGGTGGGGAATTCGCCCATAATGAATTGGCAGGCTGGTATGACCTCCGCTACCCTTCTTTTGGTGCCAGTGGCTAATTGTACCGACCATGGCTTGGCATTTTTATGTGGTTGTAGTTTACATTTATCAATAGCCTTAGGGGCTATTTAACTCAAATTTGAACCAGGGTCAATCAGAATAGACACTAGATGGTTGGTGATCATACCTTCGATTTACACCATTGAAGCTTGGTGGTCAGCTTGGTTACTATCCAAGGCTGCATAAATTTGTGACACACTCATGGCCATGTCATTGATGGTGGTAGCATCTTGGACATTGTAAATTCTCTGGTTGTTCTGTTGTCGGTGCAGGCAGTCCCTCAGTAGATGTTCTTCTCCACAACCCCAACATTTCAAAGGTTCTCTCTTTGGGTTATCAGTCTTTACTAGGGCAGATCTAGAAAGTTTATTTTCGCTCAAGGAGGGAAAGTTCTGCTGGTGTACACTTCGGGCTGGGAAGCTCATCCTTGAGTTCTTTTTATAGTCCTTAAATCTTGGGGATTTAAACCCCTTTTTCTGGAATCCCAAACTATTCTTCTGCTTCCAGCCTTCGCGAGGTCCTGTCCAAGGCCCAAGCTGTTCATAACAATATCTTGCCTTTCAGATAGTGTCTTCTAGGGCCTTTGGTTTGTCAAATTCAATCCTGTTCTGATAGTCTTTAGGTAGTCCACTGATGAATCGTTGCACCTTTGCCTTTTCTGCTTTTATGTAGGGTACATACCTCAACAACTCAAGGAATCTGCTGACATATTCCTCTATGGTGAGTTTCCCCAGCTTGAGTTCATAGAATTCTTTAGTCTTTTCGTCGAAGTATTTTTTCGACAGATATTTCTTCCTAAATTATTTCTCAAACTGTTCCCAAGATAGGTCTTCTTCGTGAATCCCTTTTACGTTCTTAAGGTCTTCCCACCAAATGGAAGCCTTTCCATTCAAGTTGAAGGTGGCTACTCGGGCCTTCAAGTTTTTTGAGAAATCATGGACTCTGAAATACTTCTTTAGTCCAAGCAGCCAGGCCTCCACTTCCTCTCCTTTCTTTATTTCACTGTCGAAGGAGGGTGGTTTGGCCTTCTTGAACTCTTCGAGATTATGACTCTTGGAAAGTTTATGCTTCTTTTATTTTCTTCGGAAATGAGAACTAGTTCTGCTACTTGAAGATCCCTCCGAGTCGCCAGCTTCCTTTCTAGAAGAAATGTTCGACGCGTGTCCCTTATCTCTGGGGTGGATCTTTCTCGAGGTGCTCCTCTCAGTGTGGCCACTGACATGACCACGTTTCTATGTCTCAGGTTCATGTTGCAATTGCATTTGTATGTCGAATAAGCTCTGCTGTAAAACTGCATTAATTTCCGTTTGCTTCTCTTGCTCTTTTATCATCCTTTCATTGTCAGCCTTGCAACTCTGTAACTCGACCATGAGGCTCCTCACCGTCTCAACTAGATCTGGAGGGGTCCCTACCGCCCTCCTTTCGTCAGACTCTTCGTATATATTGTGGGAGCCCTCCCCCACTTCATGGTGAGTCACCATTCTATACGTCTGTAATTTCCTGCGGTTGATCTTCCGCTTGTGTACAAAAAAAAAAACGTTGGTTGTTAGTCAATCCTTATATTCATTTATAACCAGTACATAATTCATATTTTTCACATGCACAGGCACAATAGGGGTTTTCATTCTTAACTTCGACCTTTTAATTGAAGGGGTCAAGATAAAGAGTTACTCCTTTTAACAATACTCTGAATGGAGTCTCTGTGCAACTCATTCATGAGCCCAAGTAGGCCAAGTGTTGTAACCATGCTCTGATACCAATTTGTCACACACCCACTGCGAGAACTAATATTTTTCAGCTTTTTCCTTCTTCTCATCGAGGAATAGAATCCCCGAATTCCTATGGGGCTTGATGCAGACCCTACCATCCCTTATCCTTACCCATGTGATCGTTGGCTATGACCACGGGCCTTACCGGAGGGGCATTTCCGACTTTTGCGATTCAGGAAATTGCGATGCATGTGTTCCCTTGCTCTCTTGTCTCTAGAAGAGTCGAAATTCGAAAGGGACTAACAGTATTGTCACATCTAGCAATGCCTCGGATTAAAACCTGGCATCCCACCTTTCAGAGTTTCGCGTACTCGGTTTTCACGGTAGAAGAGGACGAGGGGTTCATACCTTTCGGTTTTCTGGGTGCCGAAACACCGAAAACCAATTCTACATGCGCTAAGCCATATCGGGATTTTGCAAGTCGGGAATTTGGGACTGGTGTGTACCATGGATTTGCTTCTAGATGTCCCGGGTGCCGAAATACCAAGACATCAAGACTTATCCGTGCTATTATTATTTCGGGGTTTCATAAGTCGGGGTTTCGCGATATGCGCAAACAGAAGGTCTCGCACTTAGGTTTCCCGGGAGCCGAAAATCCTAAGCCCGTATTCATCGCTAAGCTCATTTCGGGGTTTCGCAAGTCGGGACTTCGCGACCGACGAGTACAAGGGAACTGACCCTTGGGTTTCCCGGGTGCTGAAACACCGAAACATCCAAACTCTAGACACACTATGTCATTTCGGGGTTTTGCATGTTGGTATTTCGGGATTGGAAAGTACAAGAGACTTGCCCTTAGATATCCTGGGTGCCAAAACACCGAAACACCGTATCTCATCCGCTCTATCATCATTTCGGGGTCTCGCAAGTCAAGATTTCGGGATTGGCGAGTACAAGAAAACTTGCCCTTGGGTATCCCAGGTGTCGAAACGCTGAAACACCAAACTCTAACCATGCTATACCATTTCGGGGTTTCGCAAGTCGGGGTTTCGTGACATGCGAAGACAAGGAAACTTGCCCTTGGGCATCCCGGGTGTCGAAACGCTGAAACACCAAAATTTAACCACGCTATACCATTTCAGGGTTTCGCAAGTCGGGATTTCGCGACATGCGAAGACAAGGAAACTTGCCCTTGGGTATCCCAGGTGCCGAAACGCCGAAACACCAAACTCTATCCATGCTATACCATTTCAGGGGTACCAACTAGTTAAAAGCAAGACACTAGATACATTGTTTAGTTATATTTACTAATATTTCTATATATTGTTTAGTTAATTTATATGCATATTGTCTAGCCCACAACTTTAAATGTCACCAATTACTAACTGGCACGGTAGCAAGCTTCGAAAACTGTGATGGCTTCGAAACTTTGAGACTTGTACATGCACCTGTTCCAACCATTTGCTAAACATGCATAATTAATTTCCTATTAAATTCTCACCGTCACCCTGATAATAAGATGTTGTTTTGAAGGACCAATCATATGACATGAAAACAAATTAAATCACTCACAACAAAGTTAAACTTTGGAAAACAACATCAAATTTTTGGTCAACCCAAAAATGAAAACCCAGTCAATGCAAAAATGATTGCTATAGTCCTAGGCCTTTGTAAGGGACCAATAAGTTACTTATGAAGTAACCCACTTTTATAGAATAAGCAAGAATCACTTTTGCAGTGAAGTTACTTTGTAAATTGAAAGTTACATGCAAAAAATAACTTCAAATAAAATATTAAAGTTATTTAATAGTGATTCACGTTTATAATTAAGTGAAATGCACTTTACAATGAATGCATGAACTTTTTCAAAGTAACTTTCAACAAAGTGAGCTAGTGCAAAACACAATATAGTCTTAAGAAGGAGGATTGGGGGTGTTTTGTAGAAGACGACCATGGAGTCCGTGCTCAATAAAAACTTTTTTTCATGCATTCACACACAAAAAATTTCGTTTATCGAGAATAACAAGGGTTAGATCTCAGTTAGCTTACTCGGAAAATGCAAGTTTTCCCCCTGTTTATGATTTGTTGAGATCACACATAGCGCACGACATAGAGCATACACAAACAATAAAACACTTTCCGCTTTGTTTTTTATTTCTCAAGATCGCAAAGAGCGCAAGGCAAAGAGAATATGCATATAAGAAAGAGTAGCAACCTGTAAACAAAAATATAAAACCAAGATATTAGTTTTGTAAAAATTTAAAAAGGGTGTATTCAGGCTTTATACCTCTGTATCTGATTAAAATGGTTGTATCTTGGGTAAACAAAAACATTTTCAAGGGAAACAAAAACCACTCCTAACTGAAAGGAGCACTATGAACGCAATGAAATAATCCTCTCATCTAAAAAATGCATGAAAATGACATAAACAAGAGATGCGACAACACAACTTCAAGATATTGATCTACAACGAGAGTGGGTCTTCAAATGCGCTTTGATACCATGTTTGACAACACAAGTATTCCAATAGAGGACGAACACCTTCGGTAACCACTCACACAACCAAACTAAATATCAACAAATCGATGTTTTTACGCGGTAAAACCGCTGTAGGGAAACATCCATGACCCCATCCAACGTGGCCACTTGGAGCAATTTATTAATGTAAAAGAAAATATGTTACAGAGAGTTTTTCACAATCGATCATCAACAAATGACTTTCCATACTCTTTAAATAGAGATCATGGACCAATTATGTGTTCAACCACAAATCAATGTAGCCATTAAGATCAATGAGAATATGAGCCATTGAATCACTCTATGTCGGGAACATATTGTGGCCGTCAGATTACAATGCATTCTAAAGAAACACACTTTAACCTAATGACACATTAGACCAAATTTATCTTACCTAAATCCCATGTGTCTAAATATCCTTAAATATCCTAACACCACCCACACATGGGACCATCATTTAAATCACCTCTCATTGTCAACCAAGATCTTCTAAACAATAGAAGAGAAGATTATAATGGAAAATTAGAGCAACGATGGAAGGAGATTACTTTCAAAGATGATATTTATTTAACAAATGAAGTTTTATGAAGTGAATCAAATGTCATGTGAGGTTTATAGTTCTTTAGAAAAGACAAACAACGTTTGCTTATAAAATTAATTAAAAGCATTTTTAATATATAACCCTTCACCACATCTAATGCATGTGAGGTTTACAGTTTCTTAAAACTTAAATCATGAAAAAAAAAAACATTTTATGGATGTAGAATAGGTTGACTACTCGATATACCTAATTGAAATTTTTTCTCAATGGAGGATTCACTTGTACAAAATGAGAGATAAGTGACCAGATGACCAAAAAATTTGGTCACCACTGTTTAAGCCACTATAGGCGAACTCCCAAATCACTAAAACTAGTTTTCTTTTTCATCCAATTTGCTTTTCAGATCTTCGATGTTACTTCTATTTCCCTCAGTTTCACCAATTGTTTAGGGCACTAATCAATTTGGTTGCATAAGAAATATTTCAATTCCTTTCTTACACATAGTTCTTCACACTTGCGTCAAAGCATGCATTCGCACAACCTCCAACTTATCAAGAACTTGGACAAGCACAACATTTTGATTATTGACCAGTCCCTTTGAAAACGAATTCAGGAAGGCTGTATAGTTTGCATTAATTTGGAGACCTCACAACTTTAAATCCCAGCGCAACCACATAGAAATCTTGACTGCACCAGTCCTTCAGTGATTTCGAACTCCAAAGGCGGGCTTCTCCATTGTGAAATATCACCTTGAAAACATATTAACTGCGTATGGAAATTCAAAAGACCGAATGACGCCCCTTGTTGCTTGATCTGTTTGACATGTAGGGTTTGATTGAGCACTTGGCAGTAATACTTGGCATTGATAACTCGAACACCTGGCAGATTAATGCTTGGTGGTCATTTCAATTTTTCAGTTTGTGGGATATATCCCACATTGGTGGGAATAAACAACTTTGCACTATTTAAATTATCTGAAGCACGAACTAGCGCTCCTCATGGGCTCCTCTCTTGTGACTTGGCGCCCAATAATTTTTTAATAAAAAAATATTATAACCCTGTATAGCCTCGAGACAATAAGAATACTTATAAAACCATTTTTAATTTTAAATCCCAAATTATAAAAAATTGCATTTGATAACAAAACCTACCCTTTCGACCTCCGGAACCCATTGTGTATGTTGCTCAAGAAACAACAACAACCATCCATCCAACTTCTAATCAAACGGTAGCCTCTGATATTCGATTTGATTTGAGGTTTAGTGACAATTTTTGGTCTAAAAGTAAATCATGGAGATAGCCCGTGGTTTTGAAGGCTTGGTTTTGTGCAACAATTCCACTAAAAGAGCGCTTACTCCTGCGCGGATTATCTCACAATTGCGCCAAACTCACAGTTGAATGGAAGTTTAAATTCTGCCACGAGAAAAGGAGAGATGAGTCGACACCATGAAACTTGCCACGAATGCAATAACATGATGGAAGCTCAATCGAGACCCCAACAATTATATCATGAGGTTTAAATGGAAAATTTAGGTTTTATTTAAGTTACAAAGGAGAGTTTTTGCGCCCATTAGGGCATCATCAATGGTTATGGATGTGAGATCTCTTTAGATCTATTGCATTCTTTTCTACCCATGTGAATCCAAGACCCTTATATGCTCTCAGTTGTGGCAATTAAAGAGATACTCTGTTTCAAAGATCCGAGGTGGAGGATTTAATATCATTCTGCTGTGTATATCTTGAAGAGGTGTGGTTATAGGGGTACCCGAGAATAAGGGTTAGATTTGTAATTCTTGATCAGTATTGAAACAAAAGTGTAAGGTCTTTTGAACCATAGAATACCCTAGTATCACATGAATATATAATAAATTTGTGACCTTCGAGATCTTAATGTGTGTACTGTAATCTAGGACTGCAAAAATGTCACAAGATCTTCAGTATTTGCGTGTGCATTGATAATCTTATTGAGATCTGGATTGCAATAAGAGTTGATTTATAATCTTTTGATCTGAAGCTTTTTCAATCATATTTTAAACCCTAGTTGTTGTAGATCTGGAGAAAGAACCATCGTTTGGATACTGTTATAACTTTATGATGTGATTTGGTTTATTTTGGATTGGTACTCAGAACATGGTATGGATATATGAATTTGTGGTTGCTTGACTCACTATGGTGTATATCTCTTGTCATTGTTGTTGAGCTAACTGGTTATCTGAATAGTGGTTTGTATTCAAGAAGAACATGCACTTGTAACTCAGATACAGTCTCTGAAAGAAGGATATTTTAACTACTTAAGTTGGATGCCTGTAACCTTGTTTGATAATTATTTATTGGATTTACATTTTCTTTGATACAGGGTGCCCTCCTTTCAGTGTCACTTTTGCACGAGTATTGTTATCATATCTTCCAGTCTTTTAGTTTGATCCAGATAGGTCATTTATTGAAGTGCATTTGAAGGTTTGCAAGAATATTAGATCAGAGGGAGGTTGTTTCTATGCATGCACACAACGATTGATTATTCAGCGATAAATTTGGATTACAAGCCATGCTTTCAGTTTTATGATTGTACCCAGAGTTGAGTGGATTCTAATCTTTTGATTGCATACAAAATAGAGTAGAAATGGAACTTAGTGCAGGAACTTGAATTGAGGTTTTATTTTGATTTAAGAGTCCAATTTGACATTAACATAGCTTGGATTGTCTCAGATTCACATGTTTTTATTTGGCAAGATAGTCTTTACATTTGTTTGGTCGATGCCAAGGTTTCCATTTAATCAGTAGCTAAGGTTTGAGTTTTCTTTTCAATTATCATTTAGGGTTTGCTCTTTAATTAGGATTTGCTTTCCAGCTCAGGTTTGCTTTCAATTGCTGATATTTGCAGGATTAATGTTTGTAGTACTTAGGGTTTCATCACTAATGAATGATTTTGAGTGCAGGGTTAGAGCATGGATTGATTAGTGCAGGAACTCAAGGTGTGAGCAGGTAGTCTAGGGCTTTGTTTTACAGGTTCTCGAAGTCTTTCTCTGGCATTTTCAGTGCCGCGTCTCGAAGTCCATGGACCCCGGATTGACATTTGGTCCATTAATCCATCATGTACTACACCCAACCCAACCTTTAAAATTTTGTAAAATCAGAGGTTACTTTGTCTTTTAACTGCAGCTTCAGTTGACTCTTTTGTTTTGTTTGCCTAGTTATTTTTATGTATATGCTATGTGGATCATACAATATGTTATATTTTCAACATTTAGGTCTTGATTACTGATTAGTTTCATATGGGTGATAATTTTCATTTCATTTGTGGTAGAATGTGCTTAATGCTAATAATATGCATTAGTGAGAATCTGAAACCAACTTTGGTCCTTCCTTTTTTCAGTTTTATGCTTCTTGCTATCATTATCCCTTTTGGTTAATGCCTCTGCTAATATCTAGTGAAGGGATGAATTTATTGAGCACAGTACTAAGTGAGGGCTCTAATTTTGCAGAGTTTGCAATGGAGAAACATGGGATGTATGTTGATGTGATTCGAATATCCTTTTTAGCAATGGAGGAGGGTTTTTTGTCTCTTATTAGAAAGGCATGGCCTACAAATCGACAACTTGCAACAATTGGGGTCTTGTTGTTTAGTAGGGGTGGTTTTTGGTGGAGTGATCTATGTTGTTAATATGGGAAATTCCGTGTTGTTTTGGAAATATTGGTCAAGGCTACTGGAGAAATTCTTGCCACGTAGTTTTTAACGAAGCACAATGCAGGCATTGAGGCTGTGAGGTAAGAGCTACAATATTTGCATCCATATGACTCACATATTGTAGTTCCAAAGAACGAGGTTTAGCCTCTGAAGGGTATAATTCAGGTACATTTAATATCTACTCAGTTTACTGTGTGTTAATATAGGTCAACCAGTTGTTCACGAGCTCTTTAAAACTATTTTGAAAGAGGGTGTCTAAGAATAACACTTGTCTCCTATGTAATTGTGAAAGAGCATGGAGTATGTTGGTGTCCTTATTTGGGGAAATGCCCTTCACCTAAAACTAACAGTCCCAATCCATCAAGTAGAATTTGTTGGCAATGATTTCTCTGAGATGGAATGAATCTCTATGACATATATCTGAGAAAACATAACCCATTGGTTGCATCCAAGCTTTGCTCAGAATGGATGGATTATCTTGTGATCTAGAACAACAATAAAATTAAGATTTATGTTCTACTTTGATATGTTTGTGAAGCTTAAGTGAATGTGGCCATATATAATTCCACAATGAACCGGTAAGGCTTCCCATCGTGAAATGGGCATGTGGCTCAATTGTAGATCAAGCCACTGGTTGGGGTCATGGCATATGTAGCTTAGTATTAGAGCAACTTGTTGGATAGGGGAAGGTCTAGGGTTTGATTCCTAACCTTTCTAGTTTCATGATGAGCTATTATCTTGAGGGGGAGTGTTGGATGTAGCAATTTGCACTTGTACAACAAACTGTTTCATGTTATGAAATATGTATGTAGCTTAGTGGTAGGATAGCTATAGTTGGGGGTAAGTCATGCATGTATCTCAGTGCTAGAGTAGCCTACTGGTCAGGGGTAGGTCCTAGGTTCAATCCCCAACCTTTCCTGTTTTCAATATTGTATCAGAGATATGTTGCTAAGACAAGCCTAATCCAAAGTGTGGTTTGAGGGTGAGTGTTGGATGTTTCAATCCACACTTCTGTAATGAACTGCTAAGGGTGCCTAGCATGAAAGGGGTAGAGCATATCACTAGTCAGGGGTACGTTCCAAGTTGGATTCCTAGCTTGTCTAGTTCTCATCATTGCATCAAAGCTAAGTGGCTTAGAGGCCTTAGCTACAAAGTGGCTTAAGAAAAGCGTTGGATACGACAATCCATGATTTTGCAACAAACTGTTAAGTGTGCCCACTATGAAATGGACATGTAGCTTAGTGGTAGAGTAGTCTGCTGGCCGGGGAGTTGTAACTCAATAGTAGAGCAACTTGGTGGTTGGAGGTGTGCAACTGCCTTGGGTTTGAATCCTAGCTTGTCTAGTTTTCAACATGGCATGAGAGCTTGGTGTCTAGGGGTCCTTGGCTGATATTTGGCTTGAGCTATAGTGTTGAATTTGGAAAACCAAGTTCCTATAGAAACTCAGTAAGGGTGCTTGTCATGAAAGGGACATGGAGCTTAGTGGTGGAGCATCCCTCTAGTAGGGGGTAGCTATGAGTCTGATTCCTTTCCTTTCCAATTTTTAACTTGGTATTAGAGCCAGGTGGCTAGGAAGCCTTAATTGAAGTGTGGCTTGAGGAGTGCTTGATGTGGCATGTCAAATGTCTTCAACAAAGCATGAAAGGTCCCCTTCATTAATGGGGTATGTAGTTCACTGACCAAATAATGAGAGATATGTGACCAAACAAAATGACCAAAATCTGCATATAAAATGACCAAAAAATGAGATAAGTGACCAAAAAAACGACCAAAATTCGCATATAAATGACCAAATGGCAGTTTTGGTGGCTAATTTTCGCTCTCTTATCACGTGACAAAAAACATGGTCATTTTTAGTAAGGTCATTTATAGCTTGTCTTGTGGTCATTAGTTTGGTCATATATTTGGTCATTAATTGTTACAATTAATGACCAAATATATGACCAAATTAATGACCAAATATATGACCAAGTTAATGACCAAAAGACAAGCTACAAATGACCAAACTAAATATGACCACATTTTTGGTCGCGTGATAAGAGACCGGAAATTAGCCACTAAAAATTGCCAAATAAAAAGTGGTCATTTATATGCGGATTTTGGTCATTTTTTTGGCCACTTATCTCTCATTTTGTACTAGTGATTGGTAGACATGACTGGTAGGAAATTCTCGGTTGGTGCCTTAGGGAAACATAAAAAAATATTCTAGGGGGTTTCTAACTTCACCTCCAACATTAGCAAAACCATTAGGGAAGAATGGGAGTGTAGAGGTCACTGCCATAGGTATAGAAATTTCCTTAAAAGTGATAAATGGTGATGGTATGCTTGGTCAATATGTCTTTATTGACCATGCCATGTCAGTTATTGTGGGTACTAAGCCAAGTAGTGAAGAAAGGGCTTGAAGGTTGGCATTCTCGTAGTATATTCCAATTTAGAAGCCCGTGAATTTTTTTTTGGGTACTGAGACCTTGTCTATTCATAAACTTGTTATCTCAGTGGAGGTAAACCCTATAATTTCCAAGGAAGATGGTCCTTGTTGTGAAGCATAGGAGGGGTGGCGTCTGCAATTGAATCTCATAAGAAAGGGGAATAATTGCGTTAAGTTGTTGAAGGGGATAACTAAACTTGTGTTATGGGAAGACATAACCATAACACATGTAGTGGATTTATCCAATAAAATGGTGATGGGAAGGTTTTACGAACAATTTATCTTTGAGGATAATCTTATTTCCTAGATAAAGAGGGTTTAGTTGCTTGTTTAGGATACTTCCCTAGTTTTCATATGTTGGTGTGAGTATGGTTGGCTTTCGATTTCAAAGTAGAAGATGATGTTGTTATCATTTTGCAGGCATGGTGATTTTGGGGCTGCATAGTGATCATGAAAAAATGGGTGCTTAGATTCGACCCAAGGTTGGATACGATCTCTTTGCATCTGGTTTAGGTTAAGATGCCTAGTTTTTCACTTGAGTTTTGGTCTATGGAGATATTTAAGGCCTTTGGTGACATGCTTGGGACATATCTAGAAGTTGACAAGTAGTTAAAATATGATACGTCTTACTCAATAGCCCGTATATTAGTAGAAACAGATTTAAAATACAGGTTGGCAAGGGATATCAAGAGAGAGGAGGGGAATAGGTCGTAAGTGCAAAGTTTGGATTATGTTGGCATTTTATTCCACTTTGATAGATTTCACAATTATGGGTACCCAATAAGTGATTATGTGCTCAAGTTTCATTAGAAAAGGTGAAGGAAGAGTAGTTGTGAAGATAGTGGTCAAATGGGAAGGAATGAGGTTGTCTATGTCAAACTAAAGGATGGAAAATATCTTTGGAGTTTTGGGATTGAGTAAAAGGCTATGGAAGAGGTGATATGTGTTGGTTTGGTATCTTGCGAAGCGGATAAAGATACAGGGAAGGTCGTGGATGTTGTCAAAATGGTTAGCCCTATAGAAGATAGACAACCGTTAGTGGATTCAACAAATTTGCATTTGGATGTGGCCGTTGGGGAGCCAAAAAATATGGAGTCCATTACAATCCTTGTTTTCATAATATCTAGTAATTTTTCCCCTATTTATACGCACTCCATGCCTATCAAAAATTTTGTTGTAATTTTTTCTCACGATGAGTGGCCTTCATTGGATATTTGTAAAGGTAGCTCTTATTTGAAGTCTTATGAAGGGAAGTTTGTTAAGGAAGATATGGTTTGAATTTTGAGGTTCCATTGGGATTGGGTATGGATATGCCTTTGGATTTGTTCCTTGAATTGAAAGAATCCTCAACCTTTGACCTAGGAAAGGGATTAAAGGGGATAGTAAGTTCCAATATACTTTTTAATAATGGAGAGCATCCTTCTGAGAGTGATCCCTTTATATACCCTCTTCGATCTAGGAAGGGAACCAAAGGGAAATTTGTTGGAGGAATGGAATGAGGAACAAGCAAGGATGTAATGAAGGAGCCTCGAGGTAGGGGAAACACATCTCATATATCTATAGCTCATAATTCGTCTATTAAGGAAGTGATGGAAGGGAAACAAAAAACATTGGAAGAGACCTTGAGAGTAGGGCATGCTCTTGAGAAGTTGACCTAATGATCATAATGTCATTAAACATCTTGGATATGGGTAAACCCTCCCAGATTTTCCTTGGGTAGATTAGTAGATCCCCACAATCCCAATATTATTCAAATACAATAAATAATGGGGGAGGGGGAGGAGTGCATTTAATACCTTTCAAAGTCATGGAAGGAGTGGGATCTTTTAGGCTTAGATTATGTAGGACATTCAATTGGGGTGTTGACTGAGTGGGGGAAAAAGTCACTTAGATTGACACATTCCATGTTTTTGAATTCAAGTATTGAAGGTGTTCTCTGTTCTCTTGAACTAGGAAAAAGTTTCAATATAGTAGATGTATATGGGCCATATGGTGAAAGGGTTCCTTTCTAGGAGGAACTATTAAACCAATAAAAGTTGAAAGGTTGATTATAGGAGGTGATCTTAATCTCATGACAAAAGAGCTAAAGTTTGGGGGAACTTAGCAAGGGAGGACTCATTGGCATAATTTCTTTTTACAAAAGTTTGAAGTTGTTAGGTTGTGAATGTGGAGCCAAATAATCTTTCCCTTGGTCAATCAAGTGTTGAAATTGCACATCCAAAACACATAGCAAATTTTCGTACCAATTTCTCCTGTTTGACATTATTGGTAATAGAATTGTACAATGCATTATTTTAATTGGCATTATAGATTTACAAGGACCAAGGAATTAAATGAGAAGTTTTCTTCCAAATATATAGGGTGATTTAAACAATTTGAGGAAGAGCAATAACCTTGCATCTCTCTAACCCTTCTATAGAAAATTGTTGGTTGATCAATATAAATTATGTCGTAGAAAATCCATACATAAAAGACAAATATATACAATAGAAGCAATGCAGACTCCATATCCATAAAGAGCGGGGATAAACATTTATCTTAGTATACCATGAACGATTGGGCTCAACATTTATCATTTTTAAATCTTAAATTCCAAACTTCCAACAAGAAAGAGTGTTTAGGATAAATGCTTACAGTAGTGGGATTAAGATGGCAAGAGTAGAGTTGGTTTAGATGTACTAGTGGTTGGAAAGAGCAATTAACATTTTCATGTGGACCAATTGCGACATTTGATATGGGTGTCATGATATAGACCAACTTGAATGCAATCGAACTAGCAAAGGCCATCTCTCAAATTTAATGTGGTGCACTACAAAAACAAGGCTTCAATCAAAATCATTACATGTCTGCCTTGGAGATACCCAAGTCTTCGTTTGTACTCATTGACATCCAATGCCCACAAACCCAAGTAAATAAACTAGATTGTGATGATGTCAGAACATGGGACAATAGTTTTTATCTAGGAATATCAAGCAATACTACCTTATCTGATCAATACATGGAATGCAATAGGAAATCAATTTGATAACCAGATATTTACTAATTATATCATGCTTGGAGCATAGAGAAGAACCATTAACATACAAAGATCATACGATGGGATTCAACGTTAACGTAATTATGCCTTCAATAACATGCTCTAGATACATTAATAACAACAAAAACAAATAAGAATTTACACACATAAACTAAAATCAATGGTCGATAATTGGGGATAATCACTCTAGAATCTCCCTTTTAAATAAATTCATCAACATAAAATTCAAAATGAAGGGAAAAACCTAGTTGATATGCAACATGGTCAATTCTATTTCTAGTAGAAAATGATAACAACCCAAGACTTTATTCTTTACAACCCCATCCTGAAGATAAGGAAAATAGATTCACACTAAGAGAAGTATCTCTATTCGAGCATTTTCCCACCATTTCTTTACAAACCATGAAGATTCATGAAACAAAATATACACAAGAATTTCTAGAACAAAGCCGAAAAAATTATATGTTTGAATATTGCAGTGTAGCCAACTAACTGAGGCAAAGCGATTTTCCACCCAACTGTAGGCTTTGTTGCACTTGGTCTTTCTACAAAAATCCACCCCTAGCTATGTGTTTATCTTAAAGATTGTTTTACGGTCTTTGAGTCAACCTCACGAGGATATAATCCCCCTACGTTTTTAAAGAGGTGGTAATCCTCTATTTTAAATAACATTTAAGAATATAAACAATGCCTGAGAAGGACCAGGATGATTTTGAAATAAATATTCAAATGCAAAGAATACACGAGAAAGGACCAGGTATCTTATAAAAAAAAGAAGCAAATATTTACAATATGTTACAAGATTGTAAACCAACAGAGTGTGCAGTAAAATAACATGACATTTCCATCACAACATTCGTCAAATCATAATACAATATTCAAGGATAGGAAAAAGAAAGCATGGACCGTATATGGTAGAGAAATTTAAATGATCATTTCGATAGACACAAATAAGGTTCTAATAGACATACATTTTAAATCTCATGCTTAAATCAAAGTATTGATATTACAATAATGTTATGTCCCAAATCAATTCTCTGGGAATCTCAAAAATAATATATGTCTTTAAATAAAAGAATAATGTCTTGGAATACAAATAAAAGATTGTGTTTTTCCTTCAAAGAGGATTGGGATGGGGCTCCTGCAAACCATGAAATGAAAAGTCCTGGAAGACACAAGAAAAAAAATCAAAGATCAACCCTGGGTTTCACAGATTATTGGGAATGGAAGGAAATATGACAAATGAGTGTAGAAGAAGGAAAATAAGAATGAGAATAAGGTTACTATTTGACTCACCATGATGGAAATTCTTTTAACCATTTACTTGCTTGTTGGTGCCTCTTTTGTAGATGGTCGTTATGTTGGAGGTGGGATAACTATTGTAACCACTTCTTGCTGATATGTTTTGATGATCTTGATTAGCGATTTTCTCAGCCTCTCTTCTATATATTCCCTCATGGGGGCCACCACAATCTCATGTCTGGTCTTTATTTTGAATAGGTCATTCTCGATCTCTCTTAGGTCCATACCTAATTGGTGCAACATGTCATCTACCTGATCATTTATGTTGACATATCTGACTAGCTACCCTTCAATTTCTTCCTCGGAGAATTCTATTGAGTCAGTGAACTCACTTACCCATGCAACTTTTAATACATTAAGTTCTTATAGTAATTGCTCTTTAGATAAAAGTATTGTGTCCATTAGTAAATTTGGGCCGCCGAGTTCCTTTGCGCGATCAACAAGTTTAAAGAAAAGGTCACCTCTTTTATTCTTCACAACATCTAACTCATTTATCATTTCTCTTAAACTTTTTATTCTTTTCAACCAACAAGCATTAATTTGTTTCATCCAGATGTTAGAAGGAAGGTTTTGATCTCTTATGTGGATATCACTTAAACTTGAAACTTTAGCTGAAAATGTTTCCATGACGACTTTGTAAAAGCCTTTGTCGTTTTCCAAATCCTTTTGGAGATATTCTTTGAAGTGTGTAATCCTTCTTGCAAAGTTGGTGGAGCTTTGTGCAAGCTCCAAGATTTCTTGGATTAACTCTATTCTTTTTTGTATGCCATTTCCAACATACTTTATTACTGTTAACAACAAACTAGATGAACCTTTCCACTTGCTGGTGCTTTCTGGAATATCCTGTAAGGTAAGTTTTGGTTGAACTGTGTTCAATGGATCAACAAACAACGATCTTGAAATTGGAGTTTCCTCCAATTCCTTTATTTTTTCCTTTAAAATTAAATT
Organism: Picea abies; assembly: GCA_900067695.1. Taxonomy (NCBI): domain Eukaryota; kingdom Viridiplantae; phylum Streptophyta; class Pinopsida; order Pinales; family Pinaceae; genus Picea; species Picea abies. The sequence continues at coordinate 25,682 of CBVK0100154048.1, forward strand.
TTCCATTTCTATGTTACCGACACATTCCTTCAATGCTTCTTCGATTGCTTCATGAAACCGTACAATCTTTGAAAGTGAAACACCATGGAAATCAATTGTTGATTTCCATTTCTCATACATTTTCTTATTTTTCATGTTTACCTTTTCAATTAACAATTTTTTGGAACTTCTGTTGTAAGCCGCGTGGTGAAGTTTATAGACTCTTCAAATATTTTCAGTTCTTGAGTGACCAAAGCTCTGACAATTTCTTGGGTTTCCAACAGTCATTGTTCAAACTAGCTGGATTCTTCAATAATCTCATCTACATCCATTGCTCGAGGACTTTCTTGAATTTCTGGTATCTCCAGTCTCGTTTTCTAGGTATCTCTTTTTCTTTTAGCAGAGGTATGTACAACATGGGATTTTTCAAGATTTTTCTTTGTTGGGTCCTTGTCACCGCCATCATCTGAGTTTTCGACAATTGTTTTCCATGTTTCCAAACCACTAATTTTTGGTTTTGTTCTTGCTGGGGTACTTCTTTGAGACACAGTCAGAGAATTGAGGTTTTTATTTGTTACTTCTCTACCTTGTTGTCGATATAATTCATTGGTGCTGGCTAATTATTCCATATCATTAAGAGCTTCATTCACTAAGGTCTCAGGAAGGTTCAAATTATCCCCTCCTTTTTTAAATTGTTCAATTTTAGTAAAATAAGAGGAATACCCCACTTGGGACATATGTGCAATAAATAAATCATTAGGGTCGAAACCCACAAGGCATTTATCTTTATTCAAGCAAAGTTGATCAAATTGACCTGCAAGTTCATCCAAATGGGAGATGTGCTTTATAACAACTTCTCCAACTTTCCAGGGCAATGAAATGAATTGCCTTTTTCTTTTCTCATTAAAGAAATGAGCCTAGTCTTTGTATTTCTTGCATACCTCTATAACACAATGCATGTTTGATACATAGAAAGGGAGGAGAAAGGGTTTCTCCTCGAAACCAAATAACTTATAATGTTGAAATCCTTTGTAGTTTCAAAAAATCCTTTCTATGAAATTAAGGTGGAAGCCTCAAGTGATAGTCTTGACGTGTTAGGGCCGAATATTATTTTTTTGAATTATGAAATGAAATTGTTATGGACCGTGTAAAAACAATACTGAGCCTTGTGCCTCCATAAGGCTGGATATCAGGCGAAGACTGGTTCCACCTTGAAGGCGACACTTCTTTCCCTAGGAAAGTCCTCAAAGACATGGCAATAGGCTATGGAGAAAATAATATAAGATGTCATGTAAAATTTTCGGGTCTTCTTCCGACCGCCTAGTTGAAATGAGATTTCAGTGGAAATAATGTGACCCCAATCAATGAAGGCATATTCATGCACATAGAAATGGAGGATATAAATGATATTTCTTGGCAGAGAGGCCATGGATTCCAAATCAATCATGCGAGCAAACAACCAGAAAAATTCCTTATAGGGATACTTTAAGGAACTTACCTCAATCTTAGAAGCATTGGTATTAATTCTTAGGTTGACCAAATATTTCTTGAGGAGCTCTTCTCGTCCTCTGTGTTCTTTGAGGAATTCGTTGGTTTCTTCACCCTTGAATTGCATGGTGGGTGTAGGGAGTCACAACATTTTTTTGAACACTAAAGGATCTAAGGAGATAATATGTTATCCTTGGAGCTAAATTATTCTCCTTTCTGAATCAAATTTATATGCGCACCGTTGAACTAGCTCTTTAAAACTTGTTACCTCCCGAACACAACCATCCAAGGATATGATTGAGGTCTAGACTTGGTTTATGTTCTTATCAGTAGGATGGAGGGAATTGTAGTAGTTGTAAGCTCGCAACCACTGGAACTCTTAGTCTTCACGTCCGAGTGTATTTAGCGTATCTCCACAATACAACTCTTTTATTCTACTTGAGATTATTTATACTGCTTTCTACTCTTACCAATAGGTGGTGCTATTGTTGATATAAAGTTTTATAGCTTGACATATTAGTTCTTAATTTAATTTACCATGTATTTCTTTGATGATTAATCATCGTATCTCTTATTTCAAAGTTTTCGGCCTGCACAATGAGATTTTGGATTTATTACAAGGATTTACAAAATCTTTGCCACTTTAATAATAACATTATGTTCACGCAAGTGGTGGCTGATGAGGTGGGGACAAATAAATGCAATCAGGAAATTGTGATGCGATGTTGTGGAAGATGAAAAATGGTTAAGTATGGAAGTGCGAAAAGAAGAATGGAAAGTGCATTTTGTTGAAGGCGGGATTGCAGGGGTGGGACACAAGACATGACGAGATGAAAATCGTGGAAGGGGAGGACTCACCCACCCACAATTGAAAAATAGACTAAGCATGGGAAAAGCTCATTATGCAGGTTGTGAAAGTAAGAGGGTCATTCTGTAGAAAACAAAACTACGAGTTGTGTGGCAGGAGCATGGGAAAAGGTAAGTGGGATATGACAGGTGTCCCGTATCCACATTCCAAGAAAACGACTAAGTATGAAAAATGGTAGAAGGTGCATATTGGAGGACGCAGAGGTAAATGGGTTGTTCTGAGTGCCATGTCAGTGTGGGGCATGGGACATTGGGAATTGCGAGTCTGGAACATGTTGGACTCCCACAACAAGACTCTCACATCACTGGAAAAATGACTAAGTGTTGGTATTTCGAAAGAGGAAAAATGACTAAGTATAAATACACGGGATTTTGGGTCTGTTGACCCAGGAATTTGATAGTTGTATGAACCACAACCCACACTTGAAAGGAGAAAATAACTAAGGGAGATTTGAGAAGAAAATAAAAACAACGGAAAAAGACTAAGGATGGGTGTGTATGTACTAACGTTGATCAACACTAGGATATGGTACCACCAAGGCGAAAAAGCAATGCAAAATACTGAAGCTAGTCTCTTAATTCATAAAGAAATAAGATTACTAAACCAATATTTCACTTCTGAATTTTTGAAGACAGAGAAGCTCTTGGCACCCATAGTACCTGCCCCACACAACACAAGGATATTCTTCCTTCTATGCTCGACAATGCCTCAGAAGTACCCCCCCTCGAGTGCTCTTCAGTGTGTGCACATTGTTAGAATATGATGGATGTGCTCGTTTAACCATAGAAAATATCACTATTCTCACCCAACCATAGGCCGAAGCCACCCTCGAGCACCTTAAACTTGGCAGAGAGTCATTCCGAAAGCAAACCCTAGGCTAGATATCCAAACAAAGGGTGGCACACCTTTCTCCAAGGATAACGCACCAAGCAAGAGCTGATCAGAGAGTCCAAACCATAACCAAGAGATAGTCCAAGCCAAAACCGAAATCTGCTAGCTGCAGTAGCCGCAACGACAAATCTCCTCCAAACTTGCGCACAAACTGGCCAACTGCAGTGCACATAAGTGTTGCTTCTGCAGTTCTGAGAATTCCTTCCAGAATGAAGACTGACCTCTTTATTTATACTAAATCTGGCAAATTGTTTGGGCCAACTTCTCATTCTGGGTGCTTATTTACTTAGTATATAATATTTCCTTTAGTTGACTTCTTCTCTTGGAGGCTAATAACCTAATACAAGTTATCTTCTTGAGCCGACTTGTCTTCTAGGGTTATTAGCCAAAATTAGGGTTTCTTCTTGCTTCCAGAAATATTCTATTCTCGTCAGGTTTACACGTGGAGGTAAATACCTCCCGCAACTACCATAATATCAACACTCTCTCCTAGCTAGGGAGGTATTGAAGGTAATGGTCTTGAGCACAAACATAACATTCCCCTGGTAGCATCAACATAGTTGTATAGATTATCTCATGACTAGATCATGAGCACCATCATCACTATCAGTGTCATCAGCTGCATCATCTCTCGAAACCATACTCCATCTGAGTAATCAGACATGATGCTGGATAAGTCACTCATACTCCATCTGAGTAATCAGACATGATGCTGGATAAGTCACTCACTCCATAGAGTGACACAAGAGCCCTTCTTCTAATTTGGTCATATGTCTTAGAAGAATAAATGTCCTAAACCATTTTTCGTCTGGGAAATCTCTGTCC